>CAUYQU010068847.1:0-62141 GCA_963574635.1 Cheracebus regulus
CAGAGTTTTGCTCTTGTTGCCCATGCTGAAGTGGAATGGCACATTTGTGGTTCACTGTAACCTCTGCCTCCTGGGTTCAAGCTATTCTCCTGCCTCAGCCTCCCAAGTAGCTGGGATTACAGGTATGTGCCACCATGCCCAGCTGATTTTTTTTTATTCAGTAGAGATAGGGTTTCTCCATGTTGGTCAGGCTGGTCTTGAACTCCTGACCTCAGGTGATCCACTGGCCTCAGCCTCCCAAAGTCCTGGGATTATAGGTGTGAGCCACTGTACCTGGCTGGTATATTTCTTGATTTATTGCTCTGAGTGCCAGTGGTCTAGCCACTTCCTCAGGTCAGGTGTTACATGGAAATGTTACACGTAAGACCTCAGGACATCATCCTGAATCCATTCCTCTCCCTCACTTCCACCTACCCATCCATCACCAGATCCAAGTGCCTAATGCCCTTCCCTCCCATGCCCCAGCTTCTGCTGCGATTGTAATTAACATCATTCCTTATCCATCATCCATCCTTTGTCCTGCTCTCAGCAATTACATGGCTTCACGCTTCTGCCTTCAAACACTCTACAGGCTAGCTGCTCAAAGGGTGGCAAGTGGATCAGCAGTATTGAGAGTTTGTTAAAAATGCAGAACCTCTGGCTGGGCAAGGTGGCTTATGCCTGTAATCCCAGGACTGGAGGCCGAGGTGGGTGGATCACAAGGTCAGGAATTTGAGATCAGCCTGGCCAACATGGTGAAACCCCATCTCTACTAAAAATACAAAAAATAGCTGGGCGTGGAGGCACCCACCTGTAATCCCAGCTACTCGGGAGGCTGAGGCAGGAGAATCGCTTGAACCCGGGAGGCAGAGGTTGCAGTGAGCTGAGATTGCACCACTGCGCTCCAGCCTGGGTGACAGCGAGACTGTCTCAAAACAAACAAAAAATGCAGAACCTCAAGCTCTGACTCAGAGCTGTGGAATCAGAACCTGCATTTTAGCAAATTTCCCACGTGTTTGAGAAGTCTTGCTCTCATAGATCCCGAGGCTAACAGACTCCTCAGAACGGCATCCAGGGTTTCCCCCGCCAGACTTCTACCTCGTCCACAGGTATGAATGCATGGTATTTTCTTTTTGAACAGTTTCTTTTTCCTGGAACACTGTCTCATGAGACTCCTGCTGAAGTTTAGGGTTGAATATCACCTCCTCTGGGATCCACTTCTTGCTCTAGAGCCCCATTTCCTCTGGACCTCTCTCTATCCTAGCTTCTGTTATATGGAAATGTTACACCTAAGACCTCATCATCTTTTAGTCACTATTTCTCCCACTAGCCGGTGAAAGCCTTGAGACAATGCCTGTATCTTACACACTTCCTTATCCTCAGTGCTCAGCACAAGGCAAACATAGTGAATGAGTGAAACAGCTTTTCTTCCAAGGAGGTCCTTCTTCCAAGTAGATCTGAAGTGAGTATTGGGGTATGCAAAGGGGTCATCCAAATGCCAGAGCCATGGTATGTTGGTTCAGGGACAGTCACAGAGATCATCTAGTTATCTAGTTTTTAAAAAATTTTCTTAAGACAGGGTCTCACTCCTGTCACCCAGGCTGGGGTGCAGTGACACAATCTTGGCTCACTGCACCTCAACTTACCTGGGATCAGGTGATCCTCCCACCTCAGCCTCCCAAGTAGCTGGGACCACAGACATGCACCACCACGCCTGGCTAATTTTTTTGTATTTTTAGTAGCTACAGGGTGTTGGCACGTTGCTCAGGCTGGTCAAGAACTCCTGGGCTCAAACAATCCATCCACCTTGGCCTCCCAAAGTGCTGGAATTACAGGTGTGAGCCACTGCCCCTGGCTGGAACATCTAGTTCAAATGCATTTGTTATTTGTGAAGAAAGGCCCCAGAGGGAGAAGTGACTTACTCCAGGTTCCTCTGCTGGAGAGATGTAGCCTGAGTCACTTCTGATTCATACTTTGCCCTTCCTGGAGCCAAGTGCCCTTAAGTGTGATAAGCAGAGAAATAAAAATCAAAGTGAGTCACGGATGAACCAGCACATAATAGAGATTGTTTTTAAGAGATGGGGGTCACTATATTGCCCAGGCAGGTTTTGAACTTCTGGGCTCGAGCAATCCTCCTGCCTCAGCCTCCCAAGTAGATGCAATTAGAGATGCACAAATTGCAAAGCTTTAAAATATGAAAAATAAAAAATAAAAAAATATGAAATTATCTTCTTGCTTAGGAAATGATCATAATGGCAGGGAAGGATAATGGTTACCCTATGGGGGTTGGGTGAAGCTGAAGAGTTTATGATCAAGTCAGGGTAGGCAAGGGGCTTCAGCCAAGCTGTTTGTTCTTAAGCTGGTGTGTGAAATAGGAGTGAATTATTTTTTGTGCATCTTTCATACTTTAAAATTTTTTATCTGAATCAGATCACACCTTAGAATAGTTATTCCAAAAAATTTAAATAAGTTTTGCCCATGGTTTTGAGCTAACCAACGCTTGACCTAATAGGTGTCCACACATACATTTTTCTATACCAAATGCAGACTTTCTGCATGGCAGGCTTCCAGCTGTAACAATCAAGTTTTGACAGCAGTTCAGCGGTCCAGCAGATCTGTCTCAACAGTGTTTGGATGGAACAGATCCCGGGGACTCTTTCCTCCAGCCTCCGACCGCCCTCCAATTTCCTCTCCACTTGCAACCTCCGGGACCATGTTCTCGGTCATCTCCTGCTTCTGGGAACCTGCTAACACCGTTTTTGTGGTTAGCTCCTTTTTGCCGACCAACCATGAGCTCCCAGATTCATCAGAATTATTCCACCGACGTGGAGGCAAGTGTCAACCACCTGGTCAATGTGTACCTGCAGGCCTCCTACACCTACCTCTCCCTGGGCTACTATTTCGACCGTGACAATGTGGCTCTGGAAGGCGTGAGCCACTTCCGCGAATTGGCTGAGAAGCGCGAGGGCTATGAGCGTCTCCTGAAGATGTAAAACCAGCGTGGCGGCCGCGCTCTTTCAGGACATCAAGAAGCCAGCTCAAGATGAGTCGGGTAAAACCCTGGACACCATGGAAGCCGCCATGGCTCTGGAGAAAAATCTGAACCAGGCCCTTTTGGATCTTCATGCTCTGGGTTCTGTCGGCACGGACCCCCATCTCTGTGACTCTCTGTGACTTCCTGGAGAGTCACTTCCTAGATGAGGAAGTGAAAATCATCAAGAAGATGGGTGACCACCTGACCAACCTTCGCAGGCTGGCCGGCCCACAGCCTGGGCTGGGCGAGTATCTCTTCAAAAGGCTCACTCTCAAGTACGACTAAAATCCTACTGAGCCCAGAGATTTATGAAGGGCCTTTGCAAAATAACAGGGCTTCTGCCTAAGCTTCTCCCTCCAGCCACTAGGCAGCTTTCTAACTACCCTAACAAGCCTTGGACCAAATGGAAATAAAGCTATTTGAAGCAAAAAACAAAAAAAAAAAAACAATCTTAAGTTTCAGAGCAGGGGGCATTTTAGAAACAGAATCCTGACCTGTTAGTGGAGCATAAAACGAGCAAGGGCTAAGGCTGAGGGTGTATCTTAGCATACGGACTAAAGAGTTGAAATTTTCATTTTACAGGCAACAAAAAACCATTAAATTCTCAAGAATGGGTTGACTTAATTTCCAATTTTAGGAAGTTGATTGTGGCAAGGGCAGGTCAGACACATGCTCAAAGTAAACTTAAAAAAGCATGGTGGCTCATGTCTGTAATCCCAGTACTTTGAGAGGCTGAGGTGGGAGGATTGCTTTAGTCTGGAAATTAGAGGCTAGAGTGAGCCAAGATCACACCATTGCACTCCAGCTTGAGTGACAGAGACTATCAAAAAAAATCAAATATGCCTGAACCCCTAGTTTTCCAACACACACATAAAGGAACACGTTTTCCATTTTGGGTGCCCCTCTGTGCTTCAGCCCTATATATTTTGTTGCCAGTAGCCCCCCGCATCACTGGTTGTATGCAGGCACTGCAGCCTCAACCTCCTGGCCTCAAGTGATCTGCCTGCCTTGACCTCCCAAAGTGCTGGGATTACAGGCAGGAGCCACTGCGGCTGGCCTCAGGCACACTTTTAATGCGCCCATTTTATCTTGCTAATCAATCTGAACCACAAGTTTTTGGACTTAAGAGTAATAACTGAGGGTTGTTCTAGCCATCCTTGGAGGCAGGCCATCTGAGAGCCCTTTGGCTTCCTGAGGAAATGTAGCTATCCCAAACACTAGTTTTAGTTAAGTATGGTCCCAGGACCTTAAAGGGAAATGTAATTCTCCTTAAATCTATCAAGAACTAGGCAGAGAGCATGTATTCAAGATCTTTTATTTTCAGAGCTTGCAATAGTTGGTTAGCAATGCTAGGTAAGCTGGTATAATCTGAAGGCCATCTCACCTTTCTCTTTAGGCACTCAACCAACAGAATCTCTTTCTTACAAACAAGATCATTAACCAGTTAGGATCTGTCTCAACGCGTGTGTGGGAAGAAGTCCTCTCCCCCATACTTTTCCCAACAAGGTTGTTTTATGGCCAAATACAACTCAAACCCATTAATACAGCAACTAGTCATCTCCAGTATCACTGATTCCCCACCCCCAGAATAGGAAGTTGAGGTAAGAGGGAGAGACGGTCTCCTGTTATAAGAAAAACCTGTCTACACCTCAGTGAAACTTTGATGGTAAGGAGGCTGGCACCAGAGGGCGGGGATGAGTAGGCACTGAAACAGGCCTCTCTAGAATCAATGAAGTCAGCCCCAGCTCCTTGGGTGAAGTGTTCTTTTGAAATACCCACTTCTATGGGGTTAGATAAGGGCACAACTGATTCATCACTCTCTGTCCCTCAAATTAAAACATGATAAACCCAGAAAGTTTTACATTCAAAATCCACCAAGCTCCCTCCTGAGAAAATCCTATACAGTCATGTCCATGCCACAACCCATTCCCTTCTTCTAACGCCCAGGGCTTCCAGCCCCTCTCCCCACCCTTGGGTGGCCCATCCAACACTGATTTGATACTCCTTGACTCATAATATGACCATTTTTAAAAAATTAAAAGTTATCAAACAATATCAAAGCAAAATAAGGAAGACACTCAGTGGACATGTTCTTCCCCTATCCTGTGGAGCCCACCTCCCTACCCCCCTTCCCTGGGAAACCTACACTGCGACATTCCAGCACTGACCAGGGGGTGGCCTGATGGAAGCTGCCTCAAGTGCTTTCCTGACTGCGGCTCCTATATCAGCCAGTGTCACAGGGAACTGGAGTGTGGAAGAGCAGGGCCACACCTCCCACCAAATAGATCTCAGTGGCCAGTGGTGGGTCTGGGAGGTTTAGCTTATGTCAGGCAGCCAACCCTGGGTCCAGCGCTCCCTCTCACCAGGACCTCAGGTCTTGGCTTAAATAGCAGCAGCCTCAGTACCGCAGCACCTCCTGGGGTGACAGAACACTTAACTCTCTGTCCCATAACTTACAACAGGTTTGCATTTTCTTATCCCCTTCTTTAAAAAAAAAAAAAAAAAATTAAAAGCCAAGGTAGGTCCTGGGATAATAAAACCCTACCTAGAATGGCAGTATTTCAACCTAATGAAGCAGTAAAATACAAGTCTCCAGGAGTTAGAAAAAAGATAAAATAAAGTGATTGATGAAGTTGAATAAATTAAAGATATGGATTATCCCAAAGACCTTTTCTTCCCAGGTTGTCTTTGCTATTTGGCCAGCAGCATTTCTGTCTGTGTAACTTCTCTACTCCCCTCTGTCTCCTCTCCCCTCATGAGAAGGCTGGAGCCCAATATGGCCTCGGCTGCTTCATCCCACTGTGGCTCAGAGCAGCTTGACATGGTACGTTGTGGCACAGTCTGATACGGATGGAGGACGTCTAACAGGGAGAGAAGAGGAGTAGCCAGCAGAATGCCCTGGGCTCCAACCTTGTAAGTGTGGGAGGTAGGTTTAAGGCGTGGAAGTCCCAGGCACCCTCTCCAAATGTCACACAGCTGGCCCCTTCGCTCAAGTTTCTCTGCAGCAAAGGGGCACGGAGGGAAGCTCGGGCTGCTGCTGGGTGGCCCTGCCACCCTCAGAGCTTCTTCAGACGACTGTACATCTCCCTCTTGCTCTTCTCCCCTGCCCAGGTCCGGCTCTTGGTGCGGAACTTCTTCAGGTCTTCTTTAAAGTCCTCGTGGTGCATGGGCCGATAGCTGGGGGGCTCACAGTAAGACTGAGGGGACAGGGGGGAATGAGATTAGGGCACATCTGCCTCACACGCACAACCTAGTTTCCTCTCTGCCTAAGGCTACAAGGCTGGGAGCGGCCAGGCAGATCTGGGCAACCAGTTCTACAGAGGCCTTCTTTGCGCTCAGCAGATACCTACCTTGTCTCCAGACCCCTGGCAAGAAAGTCATCATCACCAGACAGACTCATTGGTCTACCATTAGGGGCAGGGTAAAGGGATGCTCTCCACAGCCCCAGTCTTACCTGGCATTTCATGAAGAACTCCTTGTATCCCCCCTTCAGGACATACAGCTCAGGGTAGTGGAGTTTGGGGTATTCATTACCCAGGCGATCTCTCTCTCTCACATACCGGCACCTAGTCAGGGGAAGGAAGGCCAAAGCAGGGTTACCTCCTTCAACACAGAGCAACACCACAGCAATGCGGTCAAAGCCGCAGTTGTGGTTTAGGTCCCCCTTACACACATCTTCCCGACTTTACATTTATTCTTAGGAACCATCAGTGCTGAGTTGCAAGTTCCTGGCCATGTGAGCAGCATTCACAGCCAGTACCAGTAGATGGCCTCTTCCCCAACTTTCCTTTCTCCAACAGTACTAGCATCTGAGTCCTGCCCAGCACCTTCACTGCCAGTTTGTGGCAACAGTTTCACCATCTAAGCCAGCTTCCTCTTGCATTCTCCACCCGTCTTCCCTTCAGCCAGGCTCCCTCACTCACCTTTTTCTACCTAAGTGGAATTGTTTCTTTCTATGGCTTTTAAAGAGGGTGAACTTGCTCCTGCTTCAGGGCAACTATTTCTATCCTCTACCTTGACTGAATGCTCTTTGATATCCTTATCTGGCTGAGCCCTTGGTATAAAAGCCCAAGGCCTGGAGTCCTCCAGAGGCCTATAGCTCATCACCTCACTGCTGCTTTGCCACTCGTTCACCCCACACCAGCCCCTGCGGCCCACTACTGTCCCTCTGGCCTGCCTGGGAGCTCCCACCTTATTTTCCTCTGAAGAACTATTTTTTTTTTTTTTTGAGACAGTCTCGTTCTGTTGCCAGGCTGGAGTGTAGTGGTGCTATCTCAGCTCACTGCAACCTCCACCTCCTGGGTTCAAGCGATTCTACTGCCTCAGCCTCCTTAATAGCTGAGATTACAGGTGCCCACCACCACACCCAGCTAATTTTTTAGTAGAGACAGCGTTTCACTATGTTGGCCAGGCTGGTCTCGAACTCCTGACCTCAGGCAACGCACCTCGGCCTCCCAAAGTGCTGGGATTACAGGCATGAGCC
This sequence comes from Cheracebus regulus, assembly GCA_963574635.1. Lineage (NCBI taxonomy): Eukaryota > Metazoa > Chordata > Mammalia > Primates > Pitheciidae > Cheracebus > Cheracebus regulus. Next base: position 7,497 of record CAUYQU010068847.1, read on the forward strand.
ACTATGCCCAGCCTCTATTTTTTAATTTTTCTCCCGCCCCTCCACCACTATTTCTTTTTTTTTTTGAGACAGAGTCTCATTCTGTCATCCAGGCTGGAGTATGGTGGTGCATGATCTCGGCTCACTGCAACCTCCACCCTCTGAGTTCAAGGGATGCTCCTGCCTCAGCCTCCAGCATAGCTGGGATTACAGGAATCTGCCACCATGCCTGGTTCATTTTTGTATTTTTAGTAGAGATGGGGTTTTACTACCTTGGCCAGGCTGGTCTTGAACTCCTATCTACTCTGAAATGTAAGTCCCATGAAGGCAGGGATTTTTTGGTCTGTTTTGTTCACTGCTTTTCTCCCTCATTATCTAGAAAAGTATCTGGTACACGAGAGGCAAGACTATCTGATTTCTCTTGAAGCTCAGTGGTTTGAGGCCTATGGTAACTGCTCCAGTCACGAGGAATGGGCAGCAGCTTCTTCAGCAGCACGTAGCTGGAAGCATTTGCCTGTAGTTAAAATTAGTTCACCTGTCAATCCCTAATCTTTCCTCTGAGAAGCAGAGGCGGGTAGATCACTTGAGGTCAGGAGTTTGAGACCAGCTTGGTCAGCATGGCGAAACTGCATCTCTACTAAAAACACAAAAATCAGCTGGGCATGGTAACATGTGCCTGTAGTCCCAGCTACTTGGGAGCCTGAGGCAGGAGAATTGCTTGAACCTAGGAGGCAGAGGTTGCAGTGAGCCAAGATCACACCACTGCACTCCAGTCTGGGTGAAAAAGCAAGACTCCATCTCAAAAACAAAAACAAAAACCAATCTGCTAAGTGAATAATTTATGAATGACCATTAAGTTCTTGCTCAAATATTACCTATGCATGTAGTAACATATAGGGCAAAGCACTCATCCTTCAGAGACAGATGTTTGAAGGACTTATGAGATGACAGTCCCAAGTGTCAAGTTCTAACGTAGTTGCCTGTGTGTAGAGCATGTACATGCCAATGTGACAAATATTAATAAAATCAGGTTAAGTGTATACAAGTATAACCTTTGTGTGTGTGTGTGTGAGAGAGACAGAGTCTCACTCTGTCACCCAGGCTGGAGTAGTGGCATGATCCCGGCTCAGTGTAGCCTTGACTTGTTGGGCTCAAACGATCCTCCCATCTCCTATTTTTTTGTAAAGGTGGGGTCCCGCTGTGTTACCCAGGCTGGTCTGAAACTACTGAGCAACTGATCACCCTGCCTCAGCCTCCCAAAGTGTTGGTGCCACTGTGCCCAGCCATAACCTCACCTCTTTTTGAGTTTTAAAATGGTTCAAAAGGGTGGGTGCAGTGGCTCACACCTGCAGTCCTAGCACTTTGGGAGGCTAAGGAGGAGTGCTTGAGGCCAGGAGCTCAAGACCAACCTGGCCAAAATATTAAGATCCCATCTCAAAATCTGAAATTTCTGCCAGGTGCGGTGGCTCATGCCTTTTGGGAGGCCAAGGCGGGCAGATCACCTGAAGTCAGGAGTTCGAGACCAGCCTGGCCAATATGTGAAACCTTATCTCTACTAAAAATACAAAAATTGGCCAGGCATGGTGGTGCACACCTGTAATCCCAGCTACCCAAGAGGCTGAGGCAGAAGCATCTCTTGAACCTAGGAGGTGGAGGCTGCAGTGAGCAATGAGCCAAGATCATGCCACTGCATTCCAGCCTGGGTGCAGTGGCTCACACCTGTAATCCCAGCACTTTGGGAGGCTGAGGCAGGCAGATCACCTGAGGTCGGGAGTTCGAGACGACCAACCCGACCAACATGGTGAAACCCCCGTCTCTACTAAAAACACAAAAATTAACCAGGCATGGTGGTGGTGGTAGCTGGTAATCTCAGCTACTCAGGAGGCTGAGGCAGGAGAATTGCTTGAACCCAGGAGGTAGAGGTTGCAGTGAGCTGAGATGACACCATTGCACTCTAGCCTGGGCAGTAAGAGTGAAACTCCGTCTCAAAAAAACAAACAAAAGATATAATGCGCGCACACATACACACTAACTAAGGACAGTGGGGGAAATCAGAAGAGCCGAAGTTTAACTCACTATAAAATTACATATCATGTGTGTAGGCTGAGGCATGAAAATGGCTTGTTATATGCCAGAGGTTGCTTGATATGCTAAAATATGCTCCAAGTGCAAGCCACAAACCAGCATGTCCCAAAAAAGCATCATGGAACCTCTGCCCCAGAGCCCAGTTCTGTGCAGTACTCACATGCGGGGACCTCTCTCAGAAGAAAACTCGCAGTGAAACACAACAATGACACGCTTGCCATCAGTAGGTACAATGGGCTTCTTCAGTAAGAAGTCTTCAACCTCTTCTTCCATGTGCAAGTTCACCGCACCCTATGAAGACAAGAGAGACCCTTGGAACCTGCATGCTTCACACCTGAAGTAATGATTCATCAAGAATGATCTTTAAGTCCAGAAGACCAGTTTGTGATTTTGCAGTTCTTTTGGCTGAAGAGCCCAGTAGACCATCTGGCACCTGTATCTCAATGGAGCTTTATGGGTCCGTACACATTGATTGCATAATGCACATGGGACTGGAAATGGGCAATTCAAATATGACTATGCTACACTTTGTAGGTAGTTTCTGGTCCCCTGAGTGACTTAAACATCAGTGGGTACCTCCTACAAGTGCCCTTGATGGTGATGTGAGGGACAAACATGAAGAGCAACTGCAGCACAAGGTGGTAGAGAGTGTTGCAGACAAGGGAACATTCGTTCGGACCACCTGGAATCAAATGCCTTCCATACTCACTGTATTGTTTTAAAATTTGTAACAACTAGCATATGAGCTAAGCAGCCAGGTGTCACTGTCTCCCCCTTTAAAACCACAGATCTGGCCGGGCACAGTGGCTCACACCTGTAACCCCAGCACTTTGGAAGGCTGAGGCAGGTGGATCACAAGATCAGGAGTTCGAGACCATACTGGCCAATGCGGTAAAACCCTGTCTCTACCAAAATGACAAAAGATTAGCTGGGCGTGGTGACAGGCACTTGTAATCCGAGCTACTCGGGAGGCTGAGGCAGGAGAATCGCTTGAACGCAGGAGGTGGAGGTTACAGTGAGCCAAAATTGCCCCATTGCACTCCAGCTCATGCAACAGAGCAAGACTCCATCTCAAAAAAAGCAAGCAAGCAAACAAACAAAAAACCCACAGATCCTGTTTAGGGCTCCTTCTATAGCAAGTCTCAAGAATCCATACCTTGATGTGGCCTCCCTCGTATTCATATGGGTATCGACAGTCAATGATAACAAACTCTTTAATGAGGTTGGCAAACTTGCCATTCAAAACAGATGCCATCTGTTGAGAGAAAACCAAGGACAATCAACTTTGACCATCAGGAAAAACTAAATTCATGTACCCCATGTGTGGTAGGTTCCAAAAGGATGAACTCACAATTTCTGGAGAGATGTATTTTAAATCCTGATGTTTCCCAGCAACTGTATGAAAGAGATAACCCTAAAAAAGGAAAAAAAGATACTTAGAGAAACTGAAAGCCTATATATATTCACACTTATATTGTTTGTCTAGCTGGTAGGAGGCATCTTTTAAAAATCAGACATTAATAGTACACGGTAGTTACTATTCTAGTTACTTCATTAACATCCTGACATTTAATTTTCACACAAACCAATAAGGTATATTATCCCCATTTTGAGCACCTTATCCAAGGTTACCTAACTAGTAAGCCACATTTCAATAAAGAAACCTCAGGTAATCTCATTTTCTTCCTGCTTTTGTCAAGAATCCACATGTCAGACTGTGAACAGCACTTAAACATACAGATTTCACTCATTTACTGAGTACTGCTATGTCCAGAATGGTGCGAGGCACTGGGAGTAGGAAAAAAGAGACTTAGCCTGAGCCTTGAGGAGGAAGATGGATACATTAGCAGTTACTCATTCAGGTGACTGGCTGAGTCAAGAGTTCGCCCATTGCCATGCATAGGCCCATTAAGACAAATATTACAGGGCTGGGCACGGTGGCTCACAGTTGTAATCCCAGCACTTTGGGAGGTCGAGGCGGGCAGATCACCAGGTCAGGAGTTGAGACCACCCTGACCAACATGGTAAAACCCCGTCTCTACTAAAAAATACAAAAATTAGCCAGGTATGGTGGCGCATGCCTGCAATCCCAGCTCCTCAGGAGGCTGAGGCAGGAGCATCACTTGAGAACCCGGGAACTGAGATCACGCCATTGCACTCCAGCCTGGGTGACAGAGCAAGACTCTGTCTCAGGGGCAGGGAGACAAACATAACCAAGCCTCAATTCAAGGTGAAAATTCCACTGAGTGTGGTGATGCATGCCTATTGTCCCAGCTACTTGGGAGGCTGAGGCAGGAGGAGAACTTGAGGCCAGAAGTTTGAGGCTACAGTGTACTATGATAGCACGTGTGAACAGCCACTGCACTACAGCCTGAGCAACATACTAAGACCACATCTCTCCCCCTCAAACAAGAGAAGCTTCCAAAAGTGAGGATACAGCTGGGTCTTTGCTTGTTCTCTTCATTCTCCCTGTTCCTTTGAAACCCATTTGGGCTGAAATATCAACAGTCCAAGCCCATACGTTCCCCAACCCACTAGCCAAGACAAACCCTTTTACTTCTCACAGTCTGCTGTTTATGTTTATATCTCACTGAAATTTACTTCAATCTATCATGTGGCACATGTAGTTCATATCTTACCTCACCACATGCTAAGTTCTTTGAGGGAAGTAACTGGGTCTCATTTTGGAATTTCTGCCTAACACATCAGTGCTTCAATAAATGTTAACTAAATTAATGAAAAACGTTGATCTGGTAACCTTCAAGTCAAAATGTGACTAAAGAAGCTGCTATTGACACATTCCCTGTCCTAGCCTTGTATTTTACCACAGACAAGCCTTCATGTAGCCTATCGGGCTATTAGAAGATCTTCCTCTAGACTTCCTAGAGGGCCTTTTCCCTCAATGGCCAAGCTTCTCTGGACAATGGAGAAATTCAGTCTCAATCCCAGACCTTCTAAGAGAACCTTTCAACATGTAGCTTGTAGTGAGGCTACAAGTTTGTTTCTGCTTTGTACTATCCTGCTAATTACTATTTTATAATCAGAAACACAGTACCCAGATAGCCTGGACTTTGGGTTAGAATCAAGATGGTTGGTGGACAGCTCCCTACGTAAAACTGCCCATCAGCATGAGTGAGATCTACAGTCTCAGAGACCAACATACACATCATGAGAAACCAAGTTTGCTTCCCTACATTCTTTAATTGTGTCCTTTTGGAGGCACCCCAGGAACCACCTTAGGGAGAAAGGCTGAGTGGGGTTCTAGATATTCACATTTCTTCCTGCACTCGCCAGAGCAGCTTTGCTTACAGTTACCTTGGAGAAGTCTCCTATAAGGTCCCTTGGGTCATTGTCCAAAATGTTCTCAATGGTTCCTTTGGGGGAAGATGCCAGGGATAAAGACCAATGTAGAGTCTGTAACAAAGGTAGAGAATGAGGGCAGGGTTCTGAATAAACTTCTGAAAACATTCACTTGGAGCACATCTTGAGGAGACTAGACACACACACACACACACACACACACACACACACACAACTGGGCACGGTGGCATGTGCCTGTAGTTCCGGCTACTCGGGAGGCTGAAATGGGAAGATCACCTGAGCCTGGGGAGGTCAAGGTTACAGCGAGTGGTGATAGTGCCACTGCACTCCAGCCTGGGTGACAGAGTGAGACCGTCTCCAAAAAAAAAAAAAAAAAAAAAAAAAAACCAAAAAAACACAAAGAAAGAAAGAAATAAAAAGTAGGGATAATTTTATAAAAAGCATATATTAGCTTTTTTTTTTTTTTTTTGGACAGAGTCTCACTCTGTTGCCCAGGCCGGAAAGCACCACCATGCCTGGGTAATTTTGTATTTTTAGTAGAGATGAAGTTTCACCATGTTGGTCAGGCTGGTCTTCAACTCTTGACCTTGTAATCTGCCTGCCTCAGCCTCCCAAAGTGCTGGGATTACAGACGTGAACCACTGTGCCTGGCCCATGTCCAATGAAAAGAGGCAGCTAGCTATTAAAATGGGATAATTTAAGCAAAAGGATAATTATGTTATCCTTTTGCAATACACAGAAACAAATCAAACGTTTTAATCCATGAATTCCTCATTATTATTGAAAAACAACTATAACTTTTGCTTTCAACTTTGGAAGATGCTTGGTAGGGCACTATTTGGAAACTGGCAAATAAAGAGATCCGATATTTACCCTGCTTTCCCAAGGGAAACCACAGAGTTTGATGAGTTTAAGTTTCTCTTTATAGAAATATTCTAGCCAATTAATGAGGAAAGAATGTAGGAACTGCAGTATCATCTTTATGAAACCCTGGTGAAATGAAGAATTTGGGTAGCAATCACCAATGGCTGACTGGCACATTATACCTCCTGATCAAAGTAGACAAAATCACCCATGTAATATCCTTGCCAAACAAATAGAACCGGAATTCAATGCATCCTTTCCAGAGTTAGGTTTTTAAGGCAATATAGGGGATAGAAGACAATGTCTGAAGACCCCACAGGACTGTGGGAACCTCTGTGGACAAATGACTTGGCTTTTCAACAAATAAAAATATCCAAGACGGAAACAGATGGAGCACTGAAATCTGAAGAGTAAGAGACATATCCACCAACTACAGTGTATAGACTTTATTTGGATCCAGATTTTAACAAATAAATTGTAAAAGTATTTAGGAGACAACTAGAGAAAACAACTCAGACTGGATATCTGGCATTTGATAATAAGAAATTTAGCTCTGGGCTGGGCGTGGTGGCTCACGCCTGCAATCCCAGCACTTTGGGAGGCTGAGGCAGGGAGATCACCTGAGATTCGGAGTTCGAGACCAGCCTGACCAACATGGAGAAACCCTGTCTCTACTAAAAACACAAAATTACCCAGGCATGGTGGCGCATGCCTGTAATCCCAGCTACTCAGGAGGCTGAGACAGGAGAATGGCATGATTGATCCCAGGAGGTGTAGGTTGTGGTCAGCCAAGATTGCGACATTGCACTCCAGCCTGGGCAACAAGAGCAAAACTCCATCTTAATTTAGCTCTGTAATGATGTGTTTGTATGAGGAAAACACTCCACAAACTCAGAGTGCTTTTTCCTATCCCCTCACTCAACAACAACAGAAGACTTCTGTTACCCCCAAATATGAGGGGATTTTTCCCTACAAGCAAGTAATTCTGCAGTAGACAATAGCTGGGTGTCCTCTGATTCAATTCTGACACTATCTACCTGGAGGGTGTCAGACTCAAGGCTGAGGGCCCAGTCCTCAAAACTGTATGATCCTTAGACACCCAGTCCCAAGTTGGGCCTCTGGAACTTCTCATCTACTGACCACCAGCTTTAAGTGGGAGTTCCTATCACCCCTTCTGTGGGTTTGAATAATTTGCTAGAGTGGCTCACAGAACTCAGGAAAACACATTTACCAGTTTATTATTAAGGATATTCAAAGGATACAGAAGAAGTGATGCATAGGGTGAGATATGGGAGAAGGGACATGGAGCTGTCATTCCCACCTTGGGTGCACCAAGCTCCAGGAACTTCCATGTGTTCAGCTATCCAGGAGCTCTCTAAATCCTGTCCTTTGAAGGTTTTATGGAGGCTTTATTACATAGAAATAATTGATTAAATCACTTGGCCATAAAGTGATCAACCTGACCTTTAGCCCCTCTCCTCTCCCTAGAGGTTGGAGGATGGGGCTAAAAGTTCCAACCTCTAATCATGTCTGTCTTTCCACCAGTGACCAGTCCCATCCTGAAGCTATCAGTCAATCATTAGCATACAAAAAGATATGACCTTGGATATTCCAAGGATTTTAAGAGTTATATGACAGGAGAGGGGGTAAAGACCAAATATATAATTCACAGTATCACAGGTGTGATAATGGTACTCTAGCAATGCTTGAAATTTTCTTCACAATGAAATTTAAAATACTAAATATTAAAATATATGAAAATAAACCAAACAGAGGGCCTATATATACACAAAATAATCATGAACAGTATTTTATCCAAGAAAGTTTTACAAATATGGAAATAAAAAGGTCAATCCCTAGTATGGTAAAAGAAAATAAATATTCTTTTTTTTAAGATGGAGTTTCGCTCTGTCACCCAGGCTGGAGTGCAGTGGTGCAACTTCGGCTCACTGCAACCTCTGCCCTCTGGGTTAAGTGATTCTCCTGCCTCAGTCTCCTGAGCAGCTGGGATGACAGGCATGCACCACCACATCTGGCTAATTTTTTTTTTAGGAGAGACGGGGTTTCACCATGTTGGTCAGGCTGGTCTCAAACTCCTGACCTTGTGATCCACCTGCCTTGGCCTCCCAAAGTTCTGGGATTACAGGTGTAAGCCATAGTGCCTGGCCAAAAATGAACACTTTTAAATATTGATAGATATATAAACCAGAAGAAGCTTTCTGGAAGGCAATTTTCTGACATGTATATAATGCAAAGTTTTATAACTGTTCTTGCCCTTACAACCTAGAATTTCATTTTTAATTAGGAAAAAGAAAAAAAGGAAAAAAAGAAAAATCAGAGAAAAGGAAATTCTAAATGTCCAGAAGATGATTTATGCAATTATTTCTAGTATACTTGTAAGATGAAACACTATCGGTCAGGTCCATTGGCCCGTGCCTGTAATCCCAGATACTTAGGAAGTTGAGGTGGGAGGACTGCTTGAGCCCAGGAATTCAAGGCCAGCCTGGGCAACAGAGTAAAACCCCTTTTCTACAAAAAAATAATTAAAAAAAAAAAAAATTAACTGGGCATGGTGGTGCATGCCTGTAGTCCCAGCTGCTAGGTGGAGCTGAGGCGGGAGGAGTGCTTGAGCCCATGGAGCCATGATTGTGCTACTGCACTCCAGCCTGAGTGACAGCACTAGACCCTGTGTCCTCCACAAAGAACAAAAACAAAAACCAAACAACTCAAAACAAAAATACTATGCAGTCATTAAAATATTCTTTTAGAATAGTTTAAAGAGAAAATGTTCATAAAGCACTAGTAACTAAAGCAGATACGATCTAAAGCAGTAGGCCTAAATGTCTTCCTGTCATCTAACCTTTTAAGACTGAGATGAGGTTTACTTAAACCTTTTCATGCCATAGAAAACAGAGGCAGTTCACCATTTTATAATGCTTAAATATCAAACCTTAATATAAGGACAGTATAATGAAGGAAAACATACAAATAAACCAGTGTTTTGTGTGTCTAGTCATGGAATAAACAGAATAAATAACACAAAGGACCACAGGACTTAGGGTCAGACAACCATGACACTATCTCACCCAGGCCAGGTGCTATGTCTAATATCTGTGATCCCAGCACTTTGGGAGGCCAAGGTGGGAGGATTGCCTGAGCCCAGGAGTTTAAGACCAGCTTGCACAACATGGGGAAACCGTGTCTCTACAAAAAATACAAAAATTAGCTGGGTTTGGTGGCATGCACCTATAGTCCCAGCTGCTTGAGCCTGGGAGGTGAAGAGTGCAGTGAGCTGAGATCATGCCACTGCACTCCAGCCTGGGTGACAGAGACTGTCTCAGAAACAGAAAACAACAAAACAACCTATACAACTATGAGCAATGTGAGTAATTAACTTGAAGAATTAAGACAGAACTTTATAAAAATCAAGTATTTAATAGGCCATGATAGGTCTGGATTAAAAGGAAATAAAATACCTACAACAAATGACAATAAAAACATTTCAGGGCTGGGTGTGGTGGCTCATGCCTGTAATCTCAGCACTTTGAGAGGTCAAGGCAGGTGGATCATGAGGTTAGGAGATGGAGACCAGTCAGACCAACATGGTGAAACCCCGTCTCTACTAAAAATACAAAAATTAGCTGGGTGTGGTGGCACGTGCCTGTAATCCCAGCTACTCAGGAGGCTGAAGCAGGAGAATCGCTTGAACCCGGGAGTCAGAGGTTGCAGTGAGCAGAGATCGTGCCACTGCACTCCAGCCCGGCAATAGAGTAAAACGTTGTTTCAAAAAAGAAAACAAACAACAAAAAAACAAAAACCATTTCAGGTCAAAAGTTATGAGACAAATCTAAAGCAGTGGGAAATTCATAGATTCAAATAGGTTTATCCAGAAATGAGAAAATTAAAAAACAAATGAGTTAAGCATTCAACTCATGAAGCTGGAGACAGCAACACAACAAGCCCCAGGAAAAGCCTGCTCTTCCTGGGCAAAGGACAGCTCATTGAGGCAGAAGACTTTTTGACAATAATCACTCTACTGGAGTCAAATACCACGGAAACAATTATGGCTAACAGCAAGCCGGGGCCTCCACCTTTGCCCAGCTCTAATGTAGTACCCCAGTCACCACCCTACTGGGATGGAATGAACTTCCCCTCCCTCCCAGCAATAATGAGACAGTCTCCACCCAAGGTGTCAATGGAGTTTGTGAAAGGGAACCCGGACTTCCACCCACACCTTTCCTGCAGTATCAGAGGAGACCTGCTAAAACATAAGATTTACGGAGAGCCAATTCTCATACAAATATACAGGAGACAATTGAAAAATCACTGGTCATACCAATAACCAGAAAAGTCCCAACTTGAATAGAAAAGACAATTAACAGATGCCAGTAACACTATGAACACTATGTTGGATTTGTCTGACAAAGATTTTAAAGCAGCCATCTTAAAAATGCTTCAACAGAGGCTGGGCATGGTGGCTCATGCCTATAATCCCAGTACTTGGGGAGGCTGAGGTGGATGGATCACCTGAGGTCAGGAATTCTCAGACCAGCCTGACCAACATGGAGAAACTCCATCTCTACTAAAAAAATACAAAATTAGCCGGGCATGGTGACACATGCCTGGAAAGGACGGAAGTTGTGGTCAGCCGAGATTACGCTGTTACACTCCAGCCTGGGCTACAAGAGCAAAATGCTGACACACACACACACACACACACACACACACCCACCCACCCCACCCACCCACCCACCCAAACACCAGCAAATCTTAGCAAAGAAAATAAACCACTAAGTGGAAATTTTTAGAACTGAAAAATACAGTATCTGTGTTAGAGCAAAAAGAAACCTGTGAAACTAACCTCGTGGGCCTTCTCTGGACTCGCTGCCTCTTTAGGGCTGGCCCCAGACATGCTCTTCCTCCGCTTCGTATTTCCAGGTGGAGACTCCTCTTGAGATCGTTCTGATCTCTTCAACACTGACCGAGTGCTGGAGCTACACAGGGAAGGGGAGTCAAACAGCTTGCATCGGTTGACCTTACAGGAAGAAAAAAGACAGACCCATCTTTCATTAAAACCTATTCATTCGCATGGTAAGACAAATAAATCAAAGGCTACCTGGGATGATTTAAGATCAGTTCTAAATTAGCAAACAGATACTGCTGATTCATTTAGTCCCAGCAACTCTCATAGGGCCTGGCACATAGCAGGCACTGAGCATTTAGCGCTCGATGAATATATACTCAGCTGACATTATATAGAGATGAGCAAAACATCCTTTGCCCTCACAAAAACTGTCTACATAATCCTGCATCAAGAGAAGTGTCACCTTCCAGTCAGGAACACATTTTTGGCTTGCCTATCTTCCCCTCCACGTCATTACTTGCACCTTGCTTAAGCAGCTCAACGGGTTTAAATACCCCACCTAAATCCAGAAAAGATGCAAAGTAGCTAGGTTACACTAAAAACGGAGTTATCATGGTTAAGATATAGTTAAGATGGTAAGTTTGGAGGGTGTGGGGATGGACAGAGTAGCAAATGCCTTTCAAAATTGTGTTCTAAGTCCTTTTTTCTACTTGGTCTTTTAAAGATTAATTTCCCAGGCTGGGCTCAGTGGCTCACACCTGTAATCCCAACACAGTGGGTCACCTGAGGTCAGAAGTTTAATACCAGCCTGGCCAACATGAAGAAACTCTGTCTCTACTAAAAATACAAAAAAAATTAGCCAGGCGTGGTTGTGTGCACCTTTAATCCCAGCTACCCAGGAGGCTGAGGCACAAGAAACACTTGAAGCCAGTGGAGCTAAGATTGCACCACTGTACTCCAGCCTGGGTGACATAGCAAGACTCTGTCTCAAAAAAATAAAAATAAAAAAACAAACAAATAAAGACCAATTTTCCAGAGTCCAGTGGTAGAGACAGAGTCTAACCTCAGCTCTGTTAATGCATCTCAGCCTGTTCTCCATTCTATGTCTTGGCCTGGCTTTTCCTTCTGTACAGAATGTCCTTTCACACCTCGGTAAACAGTCATTTTCAAGTTGATGCTAACATTTCAATGTCACTTCTTTGAAATATTCCTGAGAGTCCTCAGTAGAATGGATCACTCCCACATCTGCTCCCATTGAGACCAGGGATTTTCTCCCTCTTTTGTCTGAAGTTTATTTTCTATTATAGCTCCCAGAAATGGTTAGTCTATAATAACCATTTGTGGAAGAAATTTTCTTACTATTAAGAGCCCACAAGCCCATGTTTATGATTTTAAAATTAAATTTATAAAAGTAATAGCCACTTCTGGCCAGGCGCAGTGGCTCACACCTGTAATCCTAGCACTTTGGGAGGCCTAGGCGGGTGGACTGCCTTGAGCTCAGGAGTTCAAAACCAGCCTGGGCAACATGGTGAAACTCTGTCGCTACTAAAATACAAAAAAAATCAGCCAGGCGTGGTGGTGTGCGCCTGTAGCCCCAGCTACTTAGGAGGCAGCAGCAGAAGAATCACTTAAACCTGGGAAAGAGGTTGCAGTGAGCTGAGATTGCACCACTGCACTCCAGTCTGGGTGACAGAGCAAGACTCTGCCTCCAAAAAATAAATAAATAAAACTAATAGCCACTTCCAAAGTATTCTCACATTCTATGTAATTTTATGTCTGTCAAAATGACCTGGTAAATTTAGTCATACATATGTACTGGGTTAACCTATCTTCTCAACAGCTTTGCACATTAATCTACTATAATCTGTAAGTAATCTCAAAACTGTAGCTCAGCTGGGTGTGGTGGCTCACGCCTGTAATCTCAACACTTTGGGAGGCCAAGGTGGGCAGATGACCTAAGGTCAAGGAAGACCAGCCTGGCCAACATGGTGAAAACTTGCCTCCAGTAAAAATACAAAAAAATTAGCCGGGAGTGGTGACGCACAGGAGGCTGAGGCAGGAGAACTGCTTGAACCCAGAAGGCAGAGGTTGCAGTGAGCCAAGACTGTGCTACTGCACTCCAGACTGGGCAACAGAGGGAGACTCTGTCTCAAAACAACAACACAACAAACAAACACACACACAAAAAATCCAGAGCTGGGCGCAGTGGCTCATGCCTGTAATCCCACCACTCTGGGAGGCTGAGGGAGACAGATCATCTGAGGTTGGGAGTTCAAGGCCAGGCTGATCAATACGGAGAAACCCCTTCTCTACTGAAAATATAAAATTAGCCAAGTGTGGTGGCACATGCCTGCATCCCAGCTACTTGGGAGGCTTAGGCAGGAGAATCACTTGAACCTGGGAGGCAGAGGTTTGGGTAAACCAAGATCGCAACATTGCACTCCAGCCTGGGCAACAAGAGCGAAACTCCGCCTCAAAAAAAAAAGGAAAACAAACAAAAAACTGTAGCTCATTTGTCCCAAATTATAGTTCAGATTATTGATAATTAAAAAATATGAACTTATCAATTTAGATGTGTAAAGGTGTATATCTCTGAAGTATACCTGTGTAGGCATTCTTGTTTCTAACTTTGAAAGTATCCCTATGACGGAAAAACAAACCTAGAGTGTGTGTGTGTAAACTTTCTTACATGGAAAATACCCAGCCTCAAATAGATATTTTTAGTTAAAAAAACAAAACAAGACAAAAACAAAAACATCCTGCCAGGCATGGTGGCTCACACCTGTATTCCCAGCACTTTGGGAGGCCAAGGAAGGTGGATTACCTGAGGTCAGGAATTCAAGACCAGTCTGGCCAACACGGTGAAACCCCATCTCTACTAAAAATACAAAAATTAGCTGGGTGTGGTGGTAGGCGCCTGTAATCTCAGCTGCTCGGGAGCTGAGGCAGGAAATCGCTCAAACCTGAGAGGCCGAGGTTCCAGTGAGCCAAGATTGCACCACTGCATTCCAGCCTAGGTGACAAGAGCGAGACTTTAAAAAAAAAAAAAAAAAACCAAAAAAACCAAAAAAAACAAAAAAACTGTGAGTTACTGTGCTTGTCTAATTTTATGCTAGGTTCTGTGGAATATAAGAGAATAACCTAAAAAAAAGGAGTTTTCAGGTTAAAGGCTTCAGATAGGCCTTTTTCAAACTAACTAGATGTTAAAAGCTAGGAATGATCATGGTCCCTTCTAACCCACACTCTTTATAGATCAGGAGACATGCAGAGAGATGATATCATAACTAAAGGTCATAGTTTGTAGGTAGTCAAAGTGAAGCCTAAAATCCAGATCCCCAAATCCTACCATTCATTTCAACCTTTTGACTACACTCAACTAAGGACTACTCTATCCAGTGGCCCAATCACTCAGGGCTTCCTCCAGACACAACAGAACAACTCACAAGGTTTGTAGTTCTCATGACGAGAGGAGCTGTCCAGAGGCTTGCCATGCACGAGGGGGTTTCCTCCTCATTCTAAAGAAACAGAAAAATTGACTTTGAAAAGATCCTGTAGAGACTAACATTTGTTTAAATGCTTTAGGTGTGTTTCTGCCTGAAGAATACCAGACAGGTCTGGATAGGAAGTATCTTAATATACCATCTTACTCATATAGACTGTTAGCTCCTTCAGGGTAAGAAGGATCATATCAACGTCTTTTTTTGACACTCCCATCCCCCAACCCAAAGGATTTAATAAGGCTGGTAGCCCTATTATTAAATAAATTCTCACCAAATGAACAAAAACATTAGCAAAGTGCTGGGTGTGGTGGCTCACACCTGTAATCCCAGAACTTTGGGAGGCCAAGGCGGGCAGATCACAAGATCAGGAGTTCCAGACCAGCCTGGCCAACATGGTGAAACCCCATCTCTACTAAAAAAACAAAAATTAGCCTGGAGTGGTGGCGCATGCCTGTAATCCCAGCTACTTGGGAGGCTGAGGCAGGAGAATCGCTTGAACCCAAGAGGCGGATGATGCAGTGAGCGGAGATCGTGCCACTGCACTCCAGCCTGGGTGACAGAGCAAGACTGTCTCAAAAGAAAAAAAAAAATTGGCCAGGCGGATCACCTGAAGTCGGGAGTTCAAGACCAGCCTGACCAACAAGGTGAAACCCCATCTTTTAACAAAACATCAGCCAAGCAAGCCCCAGGGAACTGTTCTTTTTTCACATCACATGACTTCTCCAGAGGTAACGAGAATAGACAGGAATGAGTGAGCGCGCACACACATGCACACACACACATGGTACCTTCAGATTCTCTCCATTAAGAAGGTCCACAAAGCCATCATCCTCATCAGACAAAGTGGCTGTCACAGGTGACTGGGGTGTGAAAAGAGGAATGAAATTTCCTGGTTCACTGTTATCTCTCTCATTTGAGGAAAGCTGTAAGACAAAATTCATGGGTTAATAATAAATGACAGCTCTAGTCCACTTTGATTTCCTTGAATGGGTCACTGGTTTTTATGATGAAAACATACTATGCTATACTTGTTAAACAAAGTAAAATTTTAGCAGTTACTGATTATAGGAAAATATATCCCAAGATTATAAACGATGTGATGTCCACACACAGCCTTGAGTACAGTTAGCTGCCTTCACAGAGAACTCTTGCTGGAAGCAATTTACCTTATAATGGGTACTAGAGATAGCCTCTTGTGAAGAATAAGGTTTCTTTTACTAGGAGGTTGCATCAGTGAACACTGATCAGCATTGAGGACTGTGACAGTATGAGAATCTGCTGAAATGAGTTAGGGCAAGCAGATGCAAATCTCTATAGAGACAATAAAATGACCTAGAGAATGTGCTTATATAACTCCAGTTCTGAAAGGAGGAAATAAAAGGTGATTGGTTCTATAAAATCTAACCTTGTTCTTTAGACTTGGGATTTAAATGCTGCTCAGTTTTTAAATGAGGAATTACTGTGTGCCAGATACTACGATACATCTTTATACATAAAATTCAATAGAAGCCTCACAATAGCCTAAAGGTAGCTAATCCTTTCCTTTTTCTTTAGCAAATCTGGAAACTGGTGCTTAAGAGAGGTTACCAACATTATATACCTTACCTGTTTGACTCCAAAATCCAAACTCTTCTCCTCACCACACTGTCTCCCTAGGAGACAATCATTCCTGAAATTAAAATGGTGGTACCACGGCCAGGTGCAATGGCTCAGGCCTATAATCCCAGCACTTTGGTGGGAGGCGAGTGGATCATGAGGTCGGGAGATTAAGACCATCCTGGCTAACATTGTGAAACCCCGTCTCTAATAAAAATACAAAAAATTAGCCGGGCATGGTGACACGTGCTTGTAGTCCCAACTATTCGGGAGGCTGAGGTTGTAGTGAGCTGAGATCATGCCACTGCACTCCAGCCTGGGTGACAGGGCGAGACTCTGCCTCAAAAAAAAAAAAAAAAAAAAAGGCAGTACCACTTGAGCCTCCCAAGTAACTGGGACTATAGGAACAAGCCACCACACTCAGCTTGTTTTTTAACTTTGTACAGATAGGGTCTCACTATGTTGCCTAGGCTGGTCCTGAATTCCTGACCTCAGGTGATCCTTCCGTCTTGGCCTCCCAAAGTGCTGGGCTTATAGGTTTGAGCTACCATGCCCAGCCAGAGATTATTAAATCCTGGTCTCCTATTTATGTATCCTTTGGTAAACCTCTCTTGTGGTACTCTCCTAATCTGTCAAGGGGGTTAACTCTACTTACTTCACAAGACAAGAACACATATAAAAGTGCTTTGTGCAAATGCTAGACAGAGTAGCAATACTCGCTGAACCTTAGAACACAAGCAAGACTGGAAAGGTGTATTTTCAGATTTGAGAATCTAGGAAAACCTGGAAGCCAAATGTGGTTATCTTGCTCAAGTTAGGCCTCTCCAGTCAAAAGATGTTATCAGTTAATTCAATTCAGACCAACAGCAAGAAACTTTGGAAAATGACAGTCTCTGTCTGGCAAATACACAGCCCTAAAACAAGTGACTCCAAAACTGCCCAGCAGTCTGAGTGTTCAATGGAATCCATAATAGTTATTATAAAAAAAAAAAAAAAAAAAAAAAAAAAGAGACGGGGGTCTCACTATGCTGCCCAGGACTCAAGTGATCCTCCTGTCTCCATTTTCCGAAGCGCTGGGATTATAGGCATGAGCCATGGCACCTGGCCCATAACAGTTCTTAACAAATCACCTTTGGAAGAAGTCAAATGCTCTTTCTCCAACAAAATCATTCTTTGAGAAGCACTTAGAATGCATAGTAAAAGAGCAAGTTTTAAGTAAGAGATCTAGTGTTACCTTCTTTTAGGATTTGCCTGGTAGGCTTTGCAGTTTTTACCAGAAAGCCCCTTAAAAAAAAAAAAAGTAAGAAATGTAATCCCACCATATGTACATTTAAGATGACCCAGGATTTCCTAGATTAACAAGGTCAAATATTCCTTACACAAGTCCAATATTTCAAACACCAACTCCTGCTCTAACTACAGTCTGCTCTCCAGACACAGCAAAACCACCAAAAATGTTTGACAGTCTAGTTTCAAAAGACAAAGTCAAGGTAAAGACAGCTATCGCTACTGTAGTGCCTTCAATTCTGGATTACAGAGGGTGTTTTAATCCTTTCTTCTTGTCAGTAATTCCTCTGTGAGAGCCAGAGCACATACCATCCGAGCTGGGGCAGAGTTCTGCCTCTGTGTGAAGAGATCTTTACCCTCCTGGAGTCCTTGAGAATGCAGGCAGCCACGAGATACAGGTCTTATTGGCTTCTTAAACTCAAAGGCTTCCTGCAAGACATAGTCGAGACATCTTCTACTGTCCATGAAAACCAGCTCTAGGGCCTCGGCTTGTGTTAAAGAGGCAAGGGAGTAGGCACTGATCACCTTTCTAACTGCTCAAAATTAAAGTTTCACCTAATTTCAACACTGAATCTGTATAACTAAGAATTTCCAAGGCTCTGTCAACAGCTAACTTCTAAAGTAACATTTTCTTGTCAGACTGCATTTCCTAACTCAAGTATCTGCCAAATATATAAAACACAATGAGTGATAAGCTAAATCACAAACTTTCTGATATCTAAAGTGAAAATAAATAAAATCTAATATAGTTGCCTATGAGTAGTCAAAATTTTCCATCTAGATCCATCCGTTTGAGGGCTTCATATTTTCCACCTCCTCCTACCAACTGGAGATAATTTTTTCCACTTAAAATTATTATTTGGCTGGGCATGGTGGCTCATGCCTGTAATCTCAGCACTTTGGGAGGCCAAGGCAGGTAGATCACTTGAGGTCAGGAGTTCGTGACCACCCTGGCCAACATGGTGACACCCTCATCTCTACTAAAATACAAAAATTAGCCAGGCATGGCGGAGTGCTCCTGTAATCCCAGCTACTTGGGAGGCTGAGGCAGGAGAATCACTTGAACCTGGAAGGCAGAGGCAGTAGTGAGCTGAGGTTGTGCCATTGCACTCCAGCCTGGGCTACAGAGCGAGACTCCATCTTAAAAAAAAAAAAAAAATCATTATTTTATTATATACTAAAACCAATAAAAAAAAAAAAAAAAAGCCCTAGTGGTATACTCAATATGTACGATTCTTACAAGCATAATGTTGTACAGCTTTGCCCTGGTAGAAAGCACTACAGAGGCGGATGCAATGTTCTAAGCAAGCACTCAAGGCAGGAACTCATTTCCAGTCTTTCTCACAACATTTCCCAAGTCGATAAAGAAATCATCAGGTAAGTTTATGGAGGCAGTAGGTTTTACACTAAACCTGGAAGATTCTAAGGATTAAGAACTGTGGCATTTTTAGTGGGAATGGAAAAGGGGAGAAAGTAAATATATAGAAATACAGTAGAGAGAAGGCTGAAAAAACAAAAAACTCAGGCGCATTCAGGGTAGACAACCACAGATTCACCTTCCAAGCCACCATTTCAGTCACTCTTCGATTCCCTAGAACTTGTTGGCCCTGTTCTTTCAAGTGCTGCCAAAGAGCCTTTTCCTAAGCTTACAATTCATTTCAGGGTCAGAGCAGAGGCAAGGACAGCCTGACCAGAGCCTTCTAGACAAACTATTTGTATATGTAATTACTCCTGTGAGCTACCATCTGAGCAACTCCTGCCTGTCAGGCACCATTTTAAATGCTTTATACATAATCTTACTTATAGCCGCAATATCCCTAAACGGTATTACTACTCCTATTTTACAAAAGAACAAAAAAGATTAAAAAGAGAACAATTTGCCAATGTCACACAGTTAGTAAGACGGTTCCAAACCCAGATTTCTCTGACTCCAAAGACTGCACATAATGGCCAAGGTTTAGTCTCCCAGAAAGCAGCCCAGTCACTCTCTAAGCCACTGACAGCCTGTGGGTTTCACTTCTGCCTCAGGTTAGAACATTGAACTCATGCTCACATTTTCCTTGTTCTCATCTGCGTCGATGAGCTGAAAGATGTCATGGTCAAGAGAATCAGAATGGCTCCTCTTCAGGGCTGGGCTACATCCCAAGAGCTTCTGCTATCAAAGTGAAAAAAGAAAATAATTAAGGTACATAAATAAAATTCCATTAGAAAATTCAGTTCTCAAAAGAAAAAAAAAAGAGGGGTTGGGTAGTAGGTAGGCTAGCTAGGCTAGCTCCTCACACACTGCAGTAGGTAACCAGTAAATGTGGCCAGGTCTCCACCTTGCCAGGACACAGCATAAATGTTTCCATTCCATGGGTTTACACCTAACCTCACAAGGTTTAACCCTCTCAGCAGGAAGTATAGTGCCAAATCAATCCCCAGATAACATTTGCATCAAAAGAATCCTTCCTGGTTTGATAAAGCTGTTAGGGATGGAGGACAAATTCAGGCAGAGCATCTTGAGTACTTATGAAACTAAGGTAAGGCTGGGAATGGTGGCTCTTGGCTGTAGTCTTAGCACTTTGGGAGGCCAAGGCAGGAGTTCAAACTCAGCCTGAGCAACAAAGTGAGACCCCCATCACCACAAAAAATACAAAAATCAGCTGAGTGTGATGGCGTACACCTATATATAGTCCCAGCTATTCTGGAAGTTGAGATGGGAGGATTACTTGAGCCAGGGAAGCAGAGGTTGCCGTGAGCCAAGATTTTGCCACTGGACTCCAGCCTGGGTGACAGAGCAAGACCCTGTCTCAAGAAGAGACTAAAGAAAAGCAGTTTTTGGCGGGGCACAGTGGCTCATGCCTGTAATCCCAGCACTTTGGGAGGCCAAGGCGGGTAGATCACAAAGTCAGCAGATCGAGACCATTCTGGTCAACATGATGAAACCCCACCTCTAATAAAAATACAAATATTAGTTGGGCGTGGTGGGTGCCTGTAGTCCCAGCTACTCGGGAGGCTAAGGCAGGAGAATTGCTTGACTCTAGGAGATGGAGGTTGCAGTGAGCCGAGATTGTGCCACTGCACTCCAGGACTCCGTCTCAAAAAGAAAACAAACAAACAAAAAAGAGAAGTTTTCATTCTCTAAGGTCTCCTATCAAGGTCATGCTGGTAGCTAAGGAACGGATAACAGGTATTAGCTCAAAATAAACCAGGAAACTAACTTACAGGTAGGGAATTTATTCTTCTCATGGGATTTCCAAGGCTGTAATGAGACCAGAAGGTAAATAGTGAGGATAAAACAAGTAAAAAAGTATTCATTTTAGCAGAGAGACAGTGTTTAGCCTGTAGTTTGGGGGTGCAGTCACAGATTCCCATTTTAGGCAAGAGATGGGAGAATAAATTTCTGAAACTGCCCTGTTCTTAGGAGCACCCCAACACTAGGCTTCAAGGTGAAAAAAACAAACCCATCTCTTTTTTTAAAATACACATGTCCAGCCGGGCAAGGTGGCTCACACTTGTAATCCCAGCACTTTGGGAGGCCAAGATAGGTGGATTACCTGAGTTCTGGAGTTTGAGACCAGCCTGGCCAACACGATGAAACCTCCTCTCTACTCAAAATACAAAAATTAACCCAGTGTGGTGGTGCACACCTGTAATCCCAGCTACTTGGGAAGCTGAGGCAGCAGAATTCCTTGAACCTGGGAGGTGGAGGTTGCAGTGAGCCATGGTGGCTTATGTCTACAATCCCAGCACTTTGGGAGGCCAAGGTGAGCAGATCATGAGGTCAGGAGTTTGAGACCAGCCTAACATGATGAAACCCCATCTCTACTAAAAAATACAAAAATCAGCCAGATGTGGTGGCATGTGCCTGTAATCCCAGCTGACAGGAGGCTCAGGCAGAAGAATTGCTTGAACCGGGGAGGCAGAGGTTGCAGTGAGCTGAGATCGAGCCACTGCATTCCAGCCTGGGCGACAGAACAAGACTTCATCTCAAAAACAAAACAAAAACAAACAAAAAACAAACATGTTCTTGTGAGGCTATTATGTCAGAGTGTAGAATAAGGGCTTGGGTAAAACACGAACAGAACACCAAAAGTATAGCTTAAATAAAGGAGAATAAGTTCTGAAAATTGCTGACACAAACTAATTACTCTCGAGATTCCAGAGAGTTTCTAGGGACAGCTAAATTCAGGGCTCCAGTCCAGTGTATGAAGAACTTCATTTAAATAAGGTATTTAAATTTAGACAAGTTTTTTCTAAGCATAAACATTGAAAAGCAGTTAATACATACTTTTCTTTACTGTCCAAGGGCCCAGGAGAATCTAGACAGAATCCTATGGGGAAAAAAAAATTCTCAAGAAATAATGCAAAAAACACCATTTTATCATTAAAATAAAAACACTAAAGAAAGTGCTCGGGTTTTTTGTCAGGCAACAAATACTCATGGCTTGCACTTTTGCCAGAATTGATGTCAAGTCTCTATTTGCATGTCAAAAATGTCATGTTTGTGCAAGTCTTAATATTTTCATAGTATATTTACTGTTTTTTCCTCCTACTTGCAAATAACATCAAGGGAAATAGGATTTGAGGAGAGGGTAAATAAAACTGATTCATATCATGATTGTTTGGTTATTCAGATAGAGGTGACCCAGATAACTTTGAGTTCCAAGCACAGAAAGAATAGGTACCAGATTTTCTTGGCATAGTTTTAAATATTTTATCTTGCCAAATCATATGGAGTTTGAAAAATACAAGTACTAGGCCAGGCTCAGTGGCTCACACCTGTAATCCCAGCAATTTGGGAGGCTGAGGCAGGCAGATGGCTTGAGGCCAAGAGTTTGAAACAAGCCTGGGGCAACATAGCAAGAAGTGTCTCTACCAAAATTCCAAACAAAAACTAGCTGAATGTGGTGGTACCTGCCTGTAAGTTCTAGCTACTTGGGGAGGCTGAGGTGGGAAGTTCACTTGAGCCCAGAAAGTTGAAGCTACAGTGAACCCTGACTGTGCCACTGCATTCCAGCCTGAAGCCTGGACAACAGAGCAAGAGGTCAGGTGCAGTGGCTCACATCTGTAATCCCAGCACTTTGTGGGGCTGAGGCAGGCAGATCACCTGAGGTTAGAAGTTTGAGCCCAGCCTAGCCAACATGGTGAAACCCTGTCTCTACTAAAAATACAAAAAGTAGCCAGGTGTGGTAGCCTGCACCTGTAATCCCAGCTACTCGGGAGGCTGAGGCAGGAAAATCACCTGAACCTGGCAGGCGGAGGTTGCAGCGAGCCAAGATGGAGCTACTGCACTCCAGCCTGGGTGACAGAATTGAGACTTTGTCTCAAAAAGAAAAAGAAGGCTGGGCGCGGTGGCTCACGCCTGTAATCTTAGCACTTTGGGAGGCCAAGGTGGGTGGATCACCTGAGGTCAGGAGTTCAAGACCAGCCTGGCCATCATGGTGAAACCCCCATCTTTTTTTTTAAAAAAAAGAAAGAAAAAGAAAAAGAAAAATACAACTGCTAGTCATGACATGCAAGGCAAGCATTTGTTGCCTTTAACAAAATGACACCAAGTAAGATGTCCATCTCAGAAAAAACAGCAGGGTGAAGGAGACACTGTTCCGCGTTACTTATATGCCAATTCAGATGACCCAGACCCATCAGCCCTTATCTCTCAGGTCTCCATGTCTATGTAGTCTTACGGAAAGTTAGGTGTTAGAGTCCTTGCTCCACAGTGCTACAAACGATAATCCTATTCCCAGTTCTATATTAAATTACATTCTACATACAGAAGCCTACATTACATTTTAAGACTTTTGCTCTTGCAGTTCCTTTAACCTAAAGCATCTTTGCCCCAATGCTCATATCTGTTAAAATACAGATAAACTCTGCAGTAATATGAATTCATGAATGAAATGCACTGGCAATTTCCTCCATAGCAGCATCACTGAAATGATTTCATTACACTGTATTTCCAATAATTTGACCCTGTATTTTAACCAGTAAGATTGCCTGAATGCCACTTACGGTGGTATGATGAATTTTGCTTTCCTACCCGTCCTTCAAGGGCAAGCACACACCACCTCCTTACAGACATCTGGAACCTATTTCCTTTCTTCATAAACTGCAACAAGGGGTCCTTTGTACTGTTCTTTTTTTTTTTTTTTTTTTGAGATGGAGTTTCGCTCTGTCGCCCCTGCTGGAGTGCGGTAGCGCGATCTCGGCTCACTGCCACCTCTGCCTCCCGGATTCAAGGAATTCTCCTGCCTCAGCCTCCCAAGTAGCTGGGACTACAGGTGCCTGTGACTGTGCTTGACTAATTTTTGTACTTTTAGTAGAGACGGGGTTTCACCATATTGGTCAGGCTGATCTCAAACTCCTGACCTTGTGATCCGCCTGCCTCAGCCTCCCAAAGTGCTGGGATTACAGATGTGAGCCATTGCACCTGGCTATGTATTATTATTAATGTTTATTACCCAATGCCATGACTTCCTTAAGTTCTCACCAAAACTAACTTCCTAGGTAGAAAGGCACGTTTCAGGAAATTCACAGTATTGCATCCCACACAGCAGGCTTAAATACCTGAATCTGTTGACTCGGAGGAGCCCATTCTCTGCAGATTGCTGTTTTTTACCTCCAGTGGTTGCTCAAAATCACTGAAACCAAAAGAAATTATTAAACCCATGAGTGCTTTCTGGGATATAATTAAAAGGTCACAAGCAGGAGATAGGCCATGAAATTAACAAGCAGCCAGGCTGCCATAAACCATTTCTAGGCCACACCACAAGTGGCAAAGTACCCACTTAGCCATGCTGAACACCCAATTAGCACTTGGGCAAAGGAGAAAAAGGAGTGGGTGGGCATGGCCTTGGTTCACATTGCAGGATATGACGGCTAGGGGTAATGCTGGGGTATTTCCTAAAATAAGAGTCTGTGTTCTAGGTACTGTGACAGAAGTTGGGATGAAAGTTAAACAGGATATTTCCTGCTCTTCAGAAGTTGGAAAACGCACAACACATGTGCTTAGAAAACAGGATCCCGGAGATTGAAGGGGAAGGTAGGTCTTCCGCCGGAAACACCGTGGGATGCATTTTTTGCTCTCAGGAAAAGCCCAGGAAGCTTTCTGAAAGTTGGGTAAAAAAGACCCGGCCTTAGGAAAGCAGCAGAGTGGACATCAGGAATGTGCACGGGGCGAGGGACTGAGATGATTTTGCATAAACGCCAGGAAGGAAATTGCCATGGCCCTTTGTTGAGACGGAACAAAGCTCACAGCAAACTAAGATCCTGCGAGGTGGTTCAGCAAAGGGTGGAAGTGAGCGCCTGGAAGGGTCTCATTTTCCCCGGAGGGGATAGATTCCAAAGAGCTTCCAGGGATAAAGACAGAAGGAGAGTAGGCAGCAATCCGAAAGGAGTGAAGGTGGGCCTGGCTCGGGCTTAAGGCCGGAAGACCTCCACCTCTTCCCCTGGGAGGTCTGGACAGCCTCTCCCGCTGAACATTCCGCCCCGGTGGGGTGCACATGGCGGGCCCTAGCCCGGCTGCCCCCGAGCGGCGAACTCGGACAGGAGGGTCTCGCCCCTCTCCCGGTCCGTTTCCTGGCCTGATTTCCCCGAGGCCGAGGCCGAGGCCAGGCAGCTGGGGGACCGCCCGCCGGTCTCTCCTTACCTGCCTAGCCCCTGCAGCTGGTCCATAGTGACGGTCAGGTTGGTGACAGGCGACAGTCCCCCGGCGGCTGGCGCGCCAAATAGCGCCTTCACGACGGGCTGCGGCGCGGGAGGGGGGCTGCAGGCGAACAGCAGGCGGCGGCGGTGCGGGGGCTCCGGACCCAGTTCCATGGCGGCGCCCAGCCTCGCAGGGCTCCAGCTCCCTCTTCTTCCGCCTCCGCCGCGCCCGACCCGCCCCGCCGACACCGACACCGGCCTCGGCCGAGCGCCGCCGGCGACCGCAGGTCAAACACAAACACAGCTCCGCGGTTCAGGGACGCGGCTGCCTAGGGCAAGCGGCGCGCCAGGCGGGTGTGCGGACCCTCCAGGCGACAGCCACAAGCACGGGTGCTTCTCTCTCACTCCGCGAGGCCAGCGGGCGGGCGCCGGCAACCTGAAGATTAAATCCAAACAAACGCGGCGGATCGGCAAGAGAAGGCGGATGAGAGCCTCGAGGCAACGGCCCGGGCTCACACTGTCTTCGCTGTTCTCCTACCCGCTTGCCCAGCTCCGGGCAGCAGAGAACTGAGCTAACCTCCACCTCTTCCTCAGACTGTCGCTGCCTAGCGGGCCTTTCGCGGTAATAGCAGCTCAGTGGGGGCGGCTACTGCCCCGCCCCCCTTTCCTAGTTGGCGCCAAACGGAATTCACCAATCAGTAAGCAACTTCTCCTTCTCTCACCCGAATGGCAACCAGGCTGGGCCAATGAGAGAGGAAGAAGGAAGCAGCTCGCGGGACTCTGCCAGGTCGTCCGCTCTCAGAAGGGGCGGAGCCTAGAGTAGAAGAGCGCGGATCGAAATGAGGGGGTGCTCAGAGGTCAATGAAAACTCCCAGCAGAACCTGCGAGGCGCTGATCGCGGCTGAAAGGTCCCTTCTGCCCCGTTGCATTCTGGGAAGCGTAGTTCTCACCGCGAGCCGCCGTCCAGTCACCTTCGGCCCCCGTTGGGCCTCCGCCACCTCGCCCCCCTACCTGGCGCCCCACATCCTGAGGGAATGTGGAGGCTAAGGAAGGCCTGTGGAGGTCTGGCCGGATCCAGCTTTGGCCCTGCCTCTAACCGTGCATTGTTGTGGACCCCTTTCTTCCGCCCCGGGCCTCCAGGCCCCAATTTATAATGGAGGGAATGAAATGACCCCCAGGACTGGACTTGACCATCAGGCCCCAACTCTGGAGCGCTAACAGCCCCCAGGTACTGCTGGCCTCACGGGGCTTGAACCCGGCAGTACGGCCTGTGATGTGGGCCTCAGCATTCTTTGCTCATCTCCAGTCTAGCCCTTATTGGATGCTCTTAGCATCATTTCTTTCTTTCCCACCACTTCTTAGCCCCCTGCGAGCTCCTAGAGAGCAATAACGGCAAATACAATAATAGCAAATAATAGCGAAAGTTTACATAGCGCTTATGCACTTAACACTGTTCCCGGTGTGTTAATCCGTATTAATTCATTTAATCTTTACAACTCTGTGACATCGGAATTATCCCCATTTTCTAGGTGGCCATATTTACTGATAGCCCCTGCACCTGTGACAGCTCCTAGAATTATGAGAGCCATAGGTGCATGATTTAATTGCAAACTACTGCTGGGCATAGTGGCTCATGCCTATAATCCCAACACTTTGGCAGGCTGAGGTGGGAGGATTGCTTGAGCCCTCAAATTTGAGACCAGCCTCGGGAACAAAGTGAGACTCCCCTACCCCTCCCTTCCGTCTCCAAAACAAACAAAAAAATGCAACCTACAGTTTGAAAAGCTATGAGGGACAGGTGGAAGCCCCAATCCTTTGGCCCCAACACCAGACCTCTCACAGTGAGGCACCTCCCTCTCAGGATTCATTTCCTTTTCTGCTCACAAGTGCTCCACCACCCAGAAACCCCCCTTCCCTCCAGAAACCCCAGGCTATTTAGGCCTCTCTGCACAGTTCACGTGGTCTGTCGTCCTACTGTTTCAAATAGTTCTCCCTGTCGTATCTTTGAATACTTTCCTCTCCTCCTGCATTTTGTGTACTAATACTTGGCTCAGCATTCCTGTTACTGCATTCATTCATCCAATACATGTTTATTCAGGGATTACTAGAACAAATTCAGGGCTTGAAATAATGCCGCAATCTCTGCCCTCAGGGAGCTCTGGTCCGCTGAGCATAAAGCATAATTATTACCATGACAATAGCTGTGGTTTGTGGAGGGCTGGTGGGCACCTAGAGGAGGGGCGGGGACTGGGAAGGCAGTGTGGTGGGGGGCACGTCCCAAGGGGGATTAAAGCTGAAGGTGAAGGTTACTGGAGAAGGGGAGCCTGGGAGCAGGGGGAAGGGCTTTCTAAGGAAAGGGCCCTCAGCAGCCAGGAGGTGAGGAGGAATGCTGCACTTGCCGCGAGTTGCTCCAGTCGTTTCTAGAATGGGCACATGAGAGTGACTGTGAGGGACCCAAGCATGACACGGGACAGTTCTTGAAAGGATTGGAGTTGGCCGAAGACTTTGGCCTTATCCTGTGGAAGTGGAGGGTGTGGAGGGTATGTGATAACTGGATCAGATTTGCTGTAGGGTGGATCAGTCGGGGAGAGTGGGGAGGCCTGAGGAACAAGGAGGGGGCTGTCCAAAAGTCTGGGAGACTGTGAAGCAAGGTGGGGGCCTCAGAGACTGAAAGAAGGGAATGACCCTGGGAGCGCTGAAGGAGGTAGATCTCATTGGATTTTGATAATTGACAGTTAAGATTTTAGGGGGCTAGAGGGAAGGGAGGAGGCTAGAATGATTCTTAGGTAATGACTCAAGCACCTGGGTGGATGTAACATTTCAACAATTGGAGGCATAATTCCTGGAGGGATTTGAGGAGCTCAGTTTGGTACTGGTGGATTGTCTGGGGGGTATAGTCAGGAGACAGATTTGATGTTGATTAGCATGAAGATGGTAATGCTCATTGAGGATGCACAAAGGGTTTTTAGGACCCTGGATCTGGGGAGCACCCGACTGAGGACTGGATGTAGCAGGACAGGACTGCAAAGCTGCGGCTGAGAAAGAAACCACAAGGGAGTGGCCGAGTCCCTAGTTCAGAGGTGCACCGAGGAGAGTCACTGGAGGAGGCCGGAAGCAGGTCATGGGCAACCACAGAAATCATGTGGGAAGGCGAGGAGGTGGCCACAGAAGGCCATGGGAAGGGAAAAGTTGGCACAGAAGCTACAGTACAATTCAAGTGTGCCAAAATGCACGTACACAAATATTCATGGCTATGTTATTCATTTTAGCTCCGAAAAGAAAACAACCCTAATGCTCATCACAATAAAATGGGTAAATAAAACAAAGTTATTTGACCAGGTGCGGTGGCTGACGCCTGTAATCACAGCACTTTGGGAGGCCGAGGCAGGCGGATCATGAGGTCAGGAGTTAGAGACTGTTAGGGACAAGAAAACCCCTTCAACGCAGGCTGACCCATTTCCCCCTCTGATTGCTGTGCAACTGCATTCCTAAACCCCTACCTAGGCGCCACATCAAGCCTGCCAGACATGCTGCAATTAAGCAAAACCTGATTGCTGCCATCCCGGCTCCAGGGAGGATAGGGAAAACATAGGTGGGTTGTCCATACTTGTAAATTTCTGTTTGACACATATCTGTAAAAAAAAAACTAGTTTCTCTCTTTTTTAAAAAGACTGCCACCACAAAAGTCACAGGATAATGTATTGTAAGTTTGTTACAAGTTAACAAACTATCTCTGTGCCTGTTACCAGCGGATAGATATCTCAGTCCTAAAACCCCCTTATGCTCCCCTCACCCCACATAAACCGCTCCTTTCGTAAGCTCAGGGCTACCTCCACTGACTTTGGGCCTATTCTCCTTTCTCTTGGCTACCCTTACAGAGACCATCCTGGCCAACATGGTGAAACCCCATCTCTTAAAAAATAAAAATTTAAAAAGACTTTGAATGTTATCCTGAAGGCAGTGGATTTAGAAACGGTCTCTGAGAAGCCATCATTCCTCTCCTCGTCTCCCGCATGGAAGATAGACTGGATGATGGCTTGGGGTGGTGGGATGGGTTCCTAGGGTTCCTTTTCACTTCCGAGAAGGTTGAGGACTTTTTATCCCACTCTCCCCATTGGAGGTCATTGGTGTAGCACCGAGGAAGCCCACCGGAGGGCGCTATTTTCCCAGGAGACCATTCTTAGAGAAAGAATTGAGAGTGGCTGGTAGGAAAAAAGAGAGCTTAGCACATGTGTGAGAAACCAAATGCACCCCACTTTCTGGGATGTTTCCAGAGTCTTCTGCAAGATGGGACATGCTCAGAGCCAGGAGTTGGTCTCTGCTCTTGTTGCTCAGGCTGAAGTGCAATGGCGCAATCTTGGCTCACTGCAACCTCCGCCTCCCAGGTTCAAGCGATTCTTCTGCCTCAGCCTCCTAAGTAGCTGGGACTATACACATGCGCTGCCACACTTGGCTAATTTTGTATTTTTAGTAGAAACGGGGTTTCTCCATGTTGATCAGGCTGGTCTAGAACTCCCAATCTCAGATGACCCACCTGCCTTGGCCTCCCAAAGTGCTGGGATTACAGGTGTGAGCCACTGCACCTGTAGCCTCTAGAGGACTCTTGGTCTCAGTTTTACCCCTCTAGAAAATGGGAGTAATGGCCCCTGGCTGGTCTCCCACACAGAAAACATAGCAAGTAGTAGCGATAGTGTTTGGAACTTTGAAATAAAATGTACCAGAGAAATTTGAGGGGTTGACCAGGCATTGTGGCTTATGCCTCTAATCCCAGTACTTTGGGATGTTGAGGGAGGAGGATCACTTGTCCCTAGGAGTTCAAGACCAGCCTGAGTAACAGCAAGACTCCATCTCAATATTAAAAAAGAAAAGAAAGAAACTCGAGGGGTTACTGATCCTCACTGTCCCCCTTGCCCCTGTGCTAATGTGACAGTACTACTGGGTGTGTGACACTACGCTAGTGAACACTGCTTTGAGTGGGTGTCCAATGTTAACGTTCTGGCGGTGATGATACCCCAGCAGGTGGAGATGATGTGTTAGGTCAGAGGCAGTGGGCAGTGAACGGAGGCCACTGGGGCAGTAGGAAGCCGTAATAGGTCTAGAATAGGGCAAGGACTTCATTTCAAAGGGTTGAGTTTTCTTTTTTTTTTTTTTTTCAGAGACAGGGTTTCACCATGTTTGCCAGGAAGGTCTCGATCTCATGACCTCGTGATCCGCCTGCCTTGGCCTCCCAAAGTGCTGGGATTACAGGGGTTAGCCACCATGCCCGGCCTTTTTTCCTCTTTTTTTTTTTTTTTTTTTTGATACGGAGTCTCTCTCTGTTGCCAGGCTGGAGTGCAGTGGTGCGCTCACTGCAATCTCCACCTCCCGGGTTCAAGCCACTCTACTGCCTCAGCCTCCCAAATAGCTGAGACTACAGGCACCCATCACCATACCTGGCTTATTTTTGTATTTTTAGTAGAGATGGGATTTCACCATGTTGGCCAGGATGGTCTCGATCTCTTGACCTCGTGATCTGCCTGCATTGGCCTCTCAAAGGGCTGGAATTACAGGCGTGAGCCACCACGCCCTGCCATCAGAGGGCTAAGTTTTCTTTCCCGGGGTCCTCCTTCTGGAAGGCAGAGTTCCTAGGTAGCATCTGAGTCCTCACAGCTTATGCCTGGGTACTGTGCCCCTGGAACAGAACAGACTCTGAGGAGAGGAAACACCCTGTGCTGGGGGCTGGGAGGGGCTGGAGATCTGCGCCAGCTGGACCTGTGCCATCATTGCCCAGTCCCGGCCTTTCTCAATCCTTGGGCCTCTGGTAGGTGAGTTGTTCCTGGGTTCCCTCTTGTCCTGGTTGAGTTAGAGCCTCTTGCACCATCCTGCTGATGGCTGGTTGACAAATGATCATATTAAGCAAAGTGCAGTGTGGAGACAGGTAAAGGGATGGCAGGGTGGGGGTTGGAGGCCTGGGTTTTAGAACCTGTCCCTTTCTACCCCTGAGCAATGTTTGCCCCAGGACTTGGGGCTGGGCCCATTCCAGTCCTTCCAGCCTAACATCCAGACACCAAGGCATGCCCCAGGCCTTCTACGATGTTTGTATGTCCTGTGAAAATAGGAGCAGATTTGAAGAAATCAGTGTTAATCAGAGTGAAACAGGTTCCTTTTTTGTGGCATTCCTCAGTGCCTTTAATAAGTGGTGTATTGTCAGTCTTCAAGAAACAGCAAGAGAGAGGTTCCACATACTTCCTTGCATGAGGAACCCTTTTCACAGTGAATTTTGCAGACCACTGTTCCATCAAACAAACTGTAAGAAGTATCCATTTCATCCAATGCAGCCCCCTGTTCATTTCACAGAGGAGGAAACAGGAATGCATAGAGGGGAAGAATCTTGCCCCTTGCCTCAGGCTGGGTTGGTGGTCTCCTGAATGCAGCCTGGGCCTCCTCCCTTGTGAGTGGGGAGGGGTGTGCTGCAGGGCTACTTCTCTTCTTCATCTTCATACCTTTCTGTCATCTTCAAGGGGATCAAGATCCCTTGACTCGTGAGCTCAGGCTCAGCCGTGGAAGACAGTGGGTACAGGAAGCAATGCTCTTTCCTGGGAAGACATCCCATACACATTACCAGCGCTTACCTCCCAACCTTGCAACTTTTAAAATTGACAATTGACATGTAAATTACCTACCTCTATGATCATTGGCAAATGTTCTAAATGGTGTAACCACCACTGCAATCCAGACACAGAGCATTTTCATTGCCCCAAGTGCTCCCTCACTCCCCTTCGCAGTTAATCTCCTCTTCCTCACCCTGGCCTCTGGTAACCACTGAACTACTTTCTTTTTTTTTTTAGATGGAGTCTCACTCCATTGCCCAGACAGGAGTGCAGTGGTTCAAGTGATTCTCCAGCGGCAGCCTCCCAAGTAGCTGGGACTACAGGCGCATGCACAACACCCAGCTAACACATCAATCAACACAGAAGCCTCCTGTGACCAAATGTATGTGGGGTTTTCCCCACAAGCCCAAGCAAGCAATCAATTCTGTAGTGGACAATAGCTGGGTGTCCTCCAATTCATTTCTGACACTATGTACCTGGAGATAGAATCAGATCCCAGAGGTTGAGGACAAGACTGCCTCCCCACGTCCTTCCTTTTCTTTCTTTCTCTCCTTCCCTTCTCTTCCCTCCCCCCTCCTCCCTCCCTCCCTTTTTCCCTCCCTTCCTTCCCTCCTTTCCTCCCTTCTCTCTCTCCGTCTCTCTTTCTTTTCTTACAGGGTCTCGCTCTGTCACCCAGGCTGGAATGCAGTTGTGTGATCTCGGCTCACTGCAACCTTCACCTCCCAGGTTCAAGCAATTCTCCTGCCTCAGCCTCCCGAATAGCTGAGATTACAGGCACCTGCCATCATGCCTGGCTAACCTTTGTATTTTTAGCAGAGACAGGGTTTCATCATATTGGCCAGGCTGGTCTGGAACACCTCACCTCAAGTGATCTGCTTGCCTCAGCCTCCCAAAGTGCTGGAATTACAGGCGTGAGCCGCCTTGCCCAGCCTACCCTGAATTCTTTCTTGTGCAGTATCCAAGAACCCTCTTTTGGGGTCTGGATCGGGACCCCTTTCCTGTAACATCTTTCTGGCAACTACGAAGGGATGATAGTGGGGAAACCCCTGACCCAAAGGCTAACTGGGCAAGTGGTGGCATCTGGTAACATCTTTCTGGTGAACCCTGAGGGGACAATATTGAAGAAACCCCCTGACCCAAGGAAATAGACTGCAGGACTAATTGGCAGAATTGGGGCAAGTGGGGTGCCTACACCTGGCTAAAGAATGGGATTGGATTAGAGGCCCAATTTAGGGGACTTAGAGTCTCTCCTAAAACAGAGTGGGTTAGAGGCCCCTCTCTTAATAAAAGACAAGAGGCCAGGTGCGGTGGCTCATGCCTGTCATCCCAGCACTTTGGGAGTTTGAGGTGGGTGGATCACCTGAGATCAGGAGTTTGAGACCAGCCTGGCCAACTTGGCGAAACCCCATCGCTACTAAAAAATACAAAAAGTAGCCAGGCGTGGTGGTGGCATGCACCTGTAGTCCCAGCTACTCAAGAGGCTGAGGCAAGAGAATCACTTGAACCCGGGAGGCAAAGTTTGCGTGGGCCAAGATGGCACCACTGCACTCCAGCCTGGGCAAAAGAGCGAGACCCCATCTCAAAAATAAATAAATAAATAAATAAATAAATAAAAATAAAAGTCAAGAATGCTTGACTGACCTTGGGTTAGAGACCCATCTTAGTAGGGTTAGACTCCCTTGTAAGATTTAGGGAGTCCCTTGTAAGATTTAGAGCCTCGATGGAGGCTCCTCTTGATAAAGTCCCTTTCAGCTAAGACCAGGTTTGGCACTACAGGATGGTAACTACTATTCTCTTTGAACTGATGTGCCTTGCGCTCTTTGCTGATGGCTGTGGGTGACAGGCATGTGCAAGATTGTGGGACATGGGGAGCTTTTTCCTCCCTAAAAGGGAAACGTGAGAGCTGATGGGATGGCTGGAAAATATCACTATGCTGCCGACGAATTTTTGGCACACCTGAACTTTTCAGTGTCGCTGCAATGGGTGAGTCTTTCTCTGGCATCCCTGAGCACCTGCCTTCCCCACTCTGCTTCAGGCAATGCTTTCCTTTCTCTCTCTATGCAAAACCAGTTGAATGAATGGTAAAAATCACTGTCTCCTGTAAAGTTAGGATTAATGGAAAAAAGGATTTGTGAGGCTAGTTTTTTTTTTGGTTTGAGATGGAGTTTTGCTTTTGTTGCCCAGGCTGGAGTGCAATGGTGCAATCTTGGCTCATTGCAACCTCCACCGCCTGAGTTCAAGGGATTCTCCTGCCTCAGCCTCCCCAGTAGCTGGAATTATAGGCATGCACCAGCACGCCTGGCTAATGTTTTGTATTTTTAGTAGAAATGGGGTTTTGCTGTGCCATAACTAACCCAGAGTTAGAACCTAAGCAATGCCATCTTAAACCCTGTACCTTGCAAGCACCAAGAAAACCGGTTTTTTCCAAAAATAAGTTGTAACTGCTGCCTCGTTTCCTTTGTGATAACTGCTTGCTGCCCCATTTTCCTTGCAATAACTGCTGACCTTGGCTTCTGTAAATAAAAACAGCTCGCTTGCTGTAAAGTTGCTTGCCCTGCATCCCCTCACCCTCTTGGTCCTAAAACCAGGATGTGGTTTTTCAGTTTAAAAATTCTGCTCACCCTGAGCTCGGGGCCATGGGTTGGAGAGATGTGAGTCCTCTGTGGCTGCCAGCAATAAAGACCCTGCAATTTGGCATACTTTTGTCTTGGTGTTAATTTTTTTATACTCGATCTGGTGGAACATTACCATGTTAGCCAGGCTGATCTTGAACTCCGGACCTCAGGTGATCCACAGGCCTCAGCCTCCTAAAGCGCTGGGATTACAGGCGTGAGCCACCTTGCCCAGCCCCTTACTCAACATTTTCTTAAACTGAACACTTATTAATCTTTCATAGGTCACCTTTTGTCAGAACTCAAAAGGTATGAATGGCCATCACCATACTGGTGCTTTCTGACTGAGAGCCTCTCTACCCTGAACACAAGAGACCCTCAAAGTTAGGCAGGAATATCATCGCCCCTATGCAGCCTGAAGAAGTTACAGAAGATGGACCTTCGTCCCTCTGCAACCCTTAGGACTAAGGGTTCTCTTATAAAAGGAGGCGGGAAAGGTCAGAGGTGTTTAAACCAGAGCAACTTCATCTTGATTAGGAGCTAGGTTAAATAAGGTTAAGACCTACTGGATTGCATTCCCAGACAGTTAAGGCATTCTAAGGCACAGAATAAGATAGGAGGTCGGCACAGGACACAGGTCATAAAGACCTTGCTGATAAAACAGGCTGCAGTAAAGAAGCTGGCTAAATCCCACCAAAACCAAGATGGCCACGAGAGTGACCTCTGGTCATCCTCACTGCTACACTCCCACCAGCGCCATGACAGTTTACAAATGCCATGGCAACATCAGGAAGTTACCCTATATGGTCTAAAACGGGGAGGTATGGAGAAGTAACCATAGCATATCATGGAGAAATAACCGGGACAATGGCAGCCAGCAGCCCTTGGGGCTGCTCTGTCCATAGTGTAGCCACTCTTTTATTCCTTTACTTTCCTAATAAACTTGCCTTTGTTTTGCACTGTGGACTCACCCGGAATTCTTGTGCAAAATCCAAAACCCTCCCTTGGGGTCTGGATCCGGACCCCTTTCCTGTAACAGGACTACAGGCACACCAGCTAATCTTTTGTATTTTTTGTGGCAGTGGGGTCTCCTATGTTACCAGGCTGGTTCTGAACTCCTGGGCTCAGGTGATCCGCTCTCCTTGGCCTCCCAAAGTGTTGGGATTACAGGCGTGAGCCACTGAGGCCTGCCAAAACTTTTCTCTTTATTTCAAATATGATGAAGAAGACAAGCAAATTTTTTAAGGGAGTTACAGAGTGTGAGAGGCAAAGAGGCAAACCAATGATTCCAACCTATGCCTGACTTTCATAATCTAAGGTCCTAACAAGCCCTTAGAGGTGGCTTCCTCTCCTGTTGGAAGTCAGAACACCTGCTTTCTGCAGCATCCATTATGGACCAGCCAAAGAACCCAAGTTCTTTACCCACACTGACTTATTATTAGACCTTATCCTTTATCAAAAGCCACCTGAGATCCATGCTTTCCAAATCCAGTTTTACAGAGGGAGAAATAGAGGCACAGAGAGGTTGCGTAGCCACATGTCCAGAGTTACACAGCAAGCGTCAGAGCTGGGACTTGAATTCCAGCCCTTTGGCTCCGGTGTCCATGCCCTTACCCATTTTATAGCATGGCCTTCATCAGATCCAACCTCCCTAGAGCCTGTCCCATCTGTCCCACCCCAGGAGAGCAGAAGACTCACCCACTTCCTTCAGAAATCTTCCCAGTTTCTCCTCAGGGACATTGCCTTGTGGGAAAGCTGAGAAAGACATTTTTGGAGCCTGGGATGCTGTGTCTTTCCTGGCTCAACTTCCAGGGCCTCCTCTGGGGGTGGGCTTGGGGGAAATCCCAAGTGTCCCTCCTGAGCTCACAGGGCCGAGTGCCCATCTATCCACCCCATCCTCTGTGCCTCTGTAGTCCAGGGCATACTCAGAACCCAGAGAGCCCACAGTCTGCAGGAAGACAGACAAGCAAGTGGACATGGCTTCACGTCACTTGGGGTCTCCCAGCCCCAGCCTCAAACCTCTTGTCTTCCTGCTGCTCCTTCCCCCATCCCTCTCTGCCCTGCCCTCTCGGGACCTAAACTAAGTCTCATTTCGACTCCTGCAGGAGCAGCTTATTGAGGATTTCCGCAGAATCCCCCAAGAGGCATTGGTACTTGCTCTGCAGTCACAACATTCTCACGCTCTTCTGACTTCCACAGCTGTTCTACCGCGGGGGAGGCGCTGAAACAGAACAGGGCACAGGGAGCCCCAGGGGCTCCAGGCCAACTGAGCTGGGCTTTCCTGAAGAGGGGGCCTTGTTGAGGAGGCTGCGGTGAGGGTGGAAGGAGGGTTTTTCAGCCAAGGGAAGTTCCGGCCTGCTGTGTTGGCCGAAGGGAAGACAAGTGTGTGTGTCTGCATGGGTTCCAAGGGCAGTGGGCTGGAGAGGAGGGCACAGGCCAGCGCTCCAAGTTCCCCGTTGCCCACTAGGTTTGGGTGGCTGGGGGTGCTCCTAATTCTGCAGCAGGCAGAAGGAGTGCTGGCCTGGGGTCGAACCCCAGCACGGTTATGCCACACCTGGGACCTTGCCAATCTCTTTTCTCCTTACTCTCTGGGGACCTCAATTACTCCTTCTGGACAATGGAGAGTTGCAGCAGTCAGTGTGTTTTGTCACACACTTGAATGTATGGGCTTAGAACTCTTTCTTAATTTTTTTTCTTAAAATTAAAAAAATTTCTTTGAGACAGATTCTCGCTCTGTTCCTAGGCTGGAGTGCAATGGCGTGATCTCAGCTCACTGCAACCTCCCCTCCCAGGTTCAAGCCGTTCTCCTGCCTCAGCCTCTGGAGTAGCTGGGATTACAGGCGCCCGCCACCACACCCGGCTAATTTTTGTGCTTTTAGTAGAGATGGGGTTTCACCATGTTGGCCAGGCTGGTCTCAAACTCCTGACTTCAGGTGATCTGACTGCCTCGGCTTCTCAAAGTATTGGGATTACAGGCGTGAGTCACCGAAGCTGGCCTTAATTTTTTTTTTTTTTTTTTTTTTTTTTTTTAAGAAAGATGGGGTTTCACCATGTTGGTCAGGCTAGTCTTGAACTCCCGACCTCAGGTGATCCACCCACCTTGGCCTCCAAAGTGCTTGGATTATAGGCGTGAGCCACCATGCCCGGCTGGCCTTAATTTTTTAAAGAAGACTTTACCAAACCAATAAATAAAGTATTAAGTGCATGTTGTTATGGTTTTTTAAATTTGTTTTTGAGTTGGAGTTTCACTCTGTCACCCAGGCTGGAGGGCAATGGTGCGATCTTGGCTCACTGCAACCTCCCCCTCCTGGGTTCAAGCCATTCTCCTGCGTCAGCCTCCCGAGTAACTGGGATTATAGGCGCATGCCATCATGCCAGGCTAATTTTTTTTTTTTTTTTTGGAGATGAAGTCTCTCTCTGTTGCCAGGCTGGAGTGCGGTGGTGCAATCTCGGCTCACTGCAACAACCTCTGCCTCCCGGTTTTAAGTGATTCTCCTATCTCAGCCTCCCAAATAGGTGGGACTACAGGCACGTGCCACCACGCCCAGCTAATTTTTGTATTTTTAGTAGAGACGGGGTTTCACCATGTTGGCCAGGATGGTCTCAATCTCTTGATTTAGTGATCTGCCCGCCTCGGCTTCCCAAAGTGCTGGGATTACAGGTGTGAGCCACTGCACCTGGCCAACGCCCAGCTAATTTTTGTATACTTAGCAGGGACAGGGTTTCACCATGTTGACCAAGCTGGTCTTGAACTCTTGACCTCGGGTGATCCACCCGCCTCGGCCTCCCAAAGTGCTGGGATTATAGGCATGAGCCACAGTGCCTGGCTGCATGTTGTTGTTTCCCAGATGATTTGAATCTCCATGATTTGAGGAATTCCTGAAGCCACTTCTTGAACCCCTTCCTGCTATGACTTGTTTTCTGGTGCTGGTGGCAGGGCTATGGCCGTGTGAGTTGTGTGGTCATACATGGCCCCTGCACTCAGAAGGGCCCTGTACTTGGTTTAATGCTCTGTTTTTGAGGTCTTGAAATTCTTTATGATTTTTGAACAAAGGGCCCCACATTTTTATTTTGTACTGGGTGCTGCAAATTACGTAGTCGGTCCTGGCAATAATGGTTCCACACTCCCAACAACACAGGAAGGGGCCCCTGGAGGCCATTCTATGAGTAATGTATTTCCCCCCCATACTTGCCCAGAGTCTCCCTGGAGCCTTTGCAGCTCGGGGAGCAGGGGGACACCCTGGATGGGAAGGAAGGTGCCCTGGCAGGTAGCATAGGGTAGAAGGGCAGCAGTAGTCCAGCCTGTCAATGCCCGGAGTGCAGCAGATTGAAAAGCTGTATCTCCAGCCCCTCTTGCTGGCCTGGACTGCGGGAGAGACACAGGGCTGTCAGGGTGTTTGGGGGGGCTCAAGACAGAAGCGGACAGGGAGCACAGTTGAGAGAAGCAGGAGGCCCAGATCAGACCAAGGGAAACTGTGAACTGGAGCCAGAGGTCTGAGTCCTGCCAGCAGCCATAACTTAGCCAAGACCTGCCTCTCAAGGCAACTCCCCCACCTGGCTCTGGAACCCAGTTTCTTCCCTTGCCAAATGGGGCTGGTGGTCACCCCTGCCCTGTCCTTCCAGGAGTGCTATGAGCTCAAAGGATGTGGACACGCAGGAGCCCTGTGTATCCTAGAAGACCACACACAGGTCACATCCCTGGACTCAAGTGGCCAGGCTCCACAGACGCGATGGCCACGGTGTGGCTGGGAGGAGGCACAGGACATAATTTCCATTAGCTCCATTTCCCCAGCCACACCCCTCTCAGGGATCCCAGTTTGAACTTAGATCCAGGTGGCACCTGGCCCCAGGCTCCCTGAATGCTGTCGTTACCATGACAAACCTACAGATTAGTGTTGGGGTTTTTACTTTGGTGACAGGATGGGTCCCAGAGGCCCTACACAATACTGTTACTATGGGCAAGTTTGCTGGGAGAAAACTCATTTTAACGGGGCTGTCCTTACCCATATAGGTGATCACCATGGCAGGGGCTCCTTGCCCAATGGAGAGAGCCCCCTGCTTCACCAGCTGTAGGGACAGCAGGTGTCTTCTACACACAGCCAGAGTCTGACATCCATATGACTGCCACCAGTCCCAGCTCTACCCAGCCCCCCGTAGCCCCCATCACCCATCACCCATCACCCCTACTGGGTATCCATCTCCCTCCAACCTGCAATCTCAGCTCCTGAGGGCTCTGCTCTTGTGCTCTTGGCTTATTAGTTCTATTTCAGGAAGGAAAGAAAACCCTAGGGAGGGAAGTTGTCACTGGAGATAGGATCAGTGGTTCTCAACTGGTGGTAAGTGGGCAGGAAGGTGGCCTTTAAAATCTCCTGAATTGCTTTCTAGAAACAAGCAAAAGCCAGGTGTCACTCGGATCTGAGTTCAAGTTCGGATCCCTGAGAGGGGTGGGACTGGGAAAATAGAGTCAGTGGAAATTGTATTATGATCTCTTCTCCTTTCTTCCTCCCAGGGAGTTAGTCTTTTTTGTCTTCTCTTCTCAAAAGGCATACAGGTGGGCAGGGGCCTGGGGAACCTCTGGATGGGGCAGTTTCCACCCTTCCAGGGCATGCATGAGCAGATGGACTGACTTCCACTGGGGATAAGCCAGGCTGTGGGAAGGACCACAGGGGCCCCCCAGGAAAGGCGTGGGGATGTGTGGGGCCTAACACGGAGTGCCCTGCCTTACTCTCTCCTCCTGGAAATTGCACTCTGGAGGGGCTCCCGCTTGAAGCACATGGTCTCCTGGAGGCCGACCCTGAGATCTTGGGGAGTTGCAAGACTTTGTCCTGCAGAGGAATAAAGAGAAGCTTCCCAAAGCAGTCCAGTGTCCAAGGGCAGGCCTTGCCTGAGGAGTCCTAGCTGCCCTCTCTACATTCATGTCCAGAGTGAAGGCCTACTCACAGGAACTGGCATCCAAACCCACCAGGCTGCCCCACATCTGAGCTGAGCCTGGTCCTCTTCTGGAAAGCTTGTGCATCGTCCAACTCAGCCTTGGCCTCCACCTGTGCCCAGCCTTACTTATCATTCAGCCCCAGACTCTTCTGGGAGAAGCTGGAAGAACTTTTGTCACTGAAGCCAGGACATCTTGTTGCAGATCAGGCCTGGGCTGAGGCAGGCTCCAAGGCTTCCAGCCCTAGCATCAGCAGCCCAGTTCATGTGGCTGCCATGTCGCTGGTCCTGCACTCTGTTTGCTTCCTGCAGTGGGGACTTTAAGAGATCTTTTGGAATGTATAAGGAGCCACCACGGTCCAATCCACAGGTCTGGTTCTTCTCTCTTATTCCTTGTTTGACCAAGAGGAACTGTTCATTGCCCTTTGGAGTGAAGCAAGCAGTGAGGGGCATGGCAGGAGGGGAGGGGGCAGGCTTCTGGAAGCCTCAGGACCCCATAAGCGGAACAATTCCTAAGAAAAGCTGGTCAGCCTGACCAACATGGTGAAACCCGGTCTCTACTAAAAGTACAAAAATTAGCCAGGTGGGTGGCGAGTGCTTGTAATCCCAGCTATTCAGGAGGCTGAGGCAGGAGAATCGCTTGAACCCAGAAGCAGAGGTTGCAGTGAGCTGAGATTGCGCCATTGCACTCCAGCCTGGGCGACAGAGGGTGGATCATTGAGGTCAGGACTTTGAGACCAGCCTGGCCAAAATGGTGAAACCCTGTCTCTACAAAAAATACAAAAAATTAGCCAGGCATGGTGGCGCACGCCTGTAGTGCCAGCTACTTGGGAGGCTGAGGCAATAGAATCGCTTGAATGCAGGAGACAGAGGTTGCAGGGAGTCTAAATGGGTCACTTAGAAAATTGATGCTCGGCCATTGGCTCTGGGGAATTTTTTTTGTTCAGTTAATTTTTTTCAAGTGTCCCTGGTACGCCTTGCACTGGGTGATGGCCTGGTGGGCTGGCTTCTGTCTTAGGCTCCTTCTGGAGTTTAGGATTCCCATCCTCTGGAACCTCCTCACTGACCCACCTCTTGTGGTCTGCTTAGACTCAGAACAAGCCCCAGTTTCCTGCTTGGGGCCCCCACTGAGTCTCTTGTGGACCAATGTCCCCTTCCCTCTGTCACTCTCCTCCCCTCTATCTCCTCATCCAGCCCCTGCTGGCCACCATGCCTGTGCTCAGCCTGTTCTGCTGCCCTGGCACTCTCTTCCATCTCAAGTCTGCCTTCTTCCCAGATTCCTCCCCTGATGCTGTGGCCTCTGCAGCCTCCCCTTACGCCTTCCTCTGCAGTAGGGGCAGCGCCAGTCTTACTTGAACTAGATTGGTGTTGCCACCACAGCTGCACCATGACCTCAGGGCTGCATATCTGCATGGCCAGCCCTGAGAGTTCCAATTCTAAGTCCACCATGACCTGAGTGATGTGACCTGGCAGTAGGTTGGCATTTTACCCTGGCAGTAACAAAAAGGATGGCTAGAGACTGGGGGTCTGGGATATAGAGGGAGATAGGGAAGGCTGGTCCGGGGTACAGGCAAGGTTCCAGGAGAGGCAACATGCAGTCCTGGCCTCCCGCAGGGGTTCTGCCACCAGGAAGCACAGGGGAAAGAAGGACACTGACCAAGTTCTGAGCTGGGATTTTTTTTTCTTTTTCTTTTTCTTTTTTAAGGCAGAGTTCTGCTCTGGTTGCCCAGGCTGGAGTGCAATGGTGTGATCTCGGCTCATCGCAACCTCCGCCTCCCGGGTTCAAGAGGTTCCCCTGCCTCAGTCTCCCAAGTAGCTGGGATTACAGGCATGCGCCATCATGCCTGGCTAATTTTGTATTTTTAGTAGAGATGGGGTTTCTCCATGTTGACCAGGCTGGTCTTGAACTCCCGATCTCAGGTGATCTATCTGCCTCAGCATCCCAAAGTACTGCGCCTGCAGGCATAAGCCACCATGCCCAGCCTGAGCTGGGATTTTTATTGGGCTGGGCAGAGATGTCCACAGTGGATAGTTTGGAAAGGCCTGAGATGAAGGTGGTCAGCAGAGCTGGGAGTTCTTGGAGCCATCTTTGAAAGTCTTAGAGGCCGGGAATGGGAGAGGGGAGCTCCAGCATCCGCTCATCTGTGGAAGATCTCCCAGAGCCTTTAGTGGCCTCAGTGCACCAGTTTCCCTGATCACATTGTGTAGGAGCTGGAGCCTCCTGGGTCTGCAGGAGAGGAAGAGGCCGCTTAGAGGAGTGAGGCTGAGAGATTCAGAGAGAGAGAGGATAGTTAGATAGATAGATAGATAGATAGATAGTGATAGCACCAGAGGGACAAGGGCTGCCCAGGCCTTTGGGAAGGGACAGTTATCTAGCTCTCAAGTCTTGATGTAAAAAAGCCTCACTTTTTTTTCTCATTCTGCCTTGTCTAGAATCTTCTGAACACTCTATTAATGGAGTGAGCCATTATGAAAAAGGCAAGCTGGTGAGAGCCTTCTTTCTCCCTCGCTAGGAGGAAGGGGCAGCCATGGGTTCTAAAGGTCTAAAGTCAGCCTCCCTACTTCTGGTAGCGCAGGTGCCCTGGGCAGGACTCACTCCTGGAACCTGGGAAGCCTGGACCTTGTGCGATGGCCCCGAGAGGGAAAGCAGGTCCCGCTGAGTCCAGACTTCTGCAGTTGTATCAGGGAACCTGTGCATGCTGCTTGGGCTCTGGCTGATTTCATGTGAGGGCGTGTCCAGCACTGGCCGAGGTGGAATGTCCTCTTGAGGCAGCTGGAAAGGGGCTCTTTGTATGCCAGATCTCACCTAGAGGAACACAGGACCATGCCGGTCTCACACCCTAGCCTAAAGACTAACACTGCCATCTGCTTCTCTCCCAGTTTGGCTTCTTGAGGATCCTGAAGCCAGTAAGAAGGGTGGAGGAGGCTGGGCGCGGTGGCTCACACCTGTAATCCCAGCACTTTGGGTGGCTGAGGCGGGCGGATCACCTGAGGTCGGGAGTTTGAGACCAGCCTGACCAACAAGGAGAAACCCTGTCTCTACTAAAAAAAAATACACAAATTAGGCACGGTGGCGCATGTCTATAATCCCAGCTACTTGGGAGGTTGGGGCAGGAGAATCGCTTGAACCTGGGAGGCGGAGGTTGCAGTGAGCCAAGATCGTGATCGCGCCATTGCACTCCAGCCTGGGCAACAAGAGTGAAACTCCGTCTCAAAAAAACAAAAAAGAAAGGTGGAGGAAGCAGGAGAGCCCTGAGAGGCCTGATGTCCCTGGATAGCCCTTTTCCCAACAGCCATAAAGG
Organism: Cheracebus regulus; assembly: GCA_963574635.1. Taxonomy (NCBI): domain Eukaryota; kingdom Metazoa; phylum Chordata; class Mammalia; order Primates; family Pitheciidae; genus Cheracebus; species Cheracebus regulus. The sequence continues at coordinate 51,051 of CAUYQU010068847.1, forward strand.
GCCTGATGTGCAAGCCCTGCTTGACCAAGAGGCCATTGGGGCAACACCTGAACTGTGAAACCAGGTTGCACAGAAGCCCACTTCTTCCTTCTCTCAAGGCCAAGTGTGCAACCAGTGGCCTTCGTCCAGGCTGCCACCTTCCGGGAGCCCTGCTGTCCAAACCCCCAAGTGTCCCACAGGCCAACTGAGGTCAAGAGGTACCCCGGGCCTCAGGACCACATGGCCAGTCCACAGAGGAGCTGGGACAGGAATTTGCCTCGTGGACACTGGACCCCTCTAACACTTTGACCCTTTATCTCTCCAGCTGTGTTCTCCCTCTGCCAATACCAGCCAGCCACAGCTCAGTGCCACAGCACAGAGCCCCAAACAGGGAATAATTTGAGGTCAAATCGGGAGAGACTTCCCAGAAGCTGTAGGGGCAAAGAGGGGATGGCTTTTCCTGGTTGGAGGTCGGGGAGAGCTTCCTGAGGGGAACGGCAGGCCAAACTGAGGGAGTGGGGTAGAGCTGGGAGAAAGAGCAGGAGACTCAGAGAGCCTATGTGATGGGGGTGTACGTGACATTCTGGCACTTGGGGTGTGCAGGGCTGGGGCGAGGGCAGTGGGAGCAAAAAGGCCTCAGGCCCTGATGCCAGGCTAGGGGGTGTGTGGGGTCCTGAAGGTAGAGGGGTGAAATGGCCAAACCGGTAGTTTGAAGGAACCCCTGAACGATGATGTGGAGGGTGGACTATGATCTGGGGAGAGCCTGAAACCTAGAGTAGGTGGAGTCTGAAGGCTGGGGCAGCACTGCACGGGAGAGAAGAGGGTGGCAGGAGCTAGGAAGGGTGGAGGGGGAGGCCAGAGGGGAGTCTCTTCTGGAAAAAGGAGCTGGGGGTGCTTCAGATCTCAAGCAGCAGGCACTCAGCAGAAGAGCAGACAAGGGGGCCCAGTGGGGACAACCTGGATGTTCATGGGAGTCTTGAACTCAGAGATACAGACCGGGTGGTGTCTGCCCATTATAACTGGTGTCCTGGGAGAGGGCGTCCCCAGGGAAGCCTGAGGCCAGGGAAGAGAAGCAGCCCAGGAGGCGACCCCACAAGCTCTCAATATTAAGAAGACAGCCCTGGCCGGGCGTGGTGGCTCACGCCTGTAATCCAGCACTTTGGGAGGCCAAGGCAGGTGGATCACAAAGTCAGGAGATCGAGACCATCCTGGCTAACACGGTGAAATCCCCTCTCTAGTAAAAGTACAAAAAATTATCCGGGCGTGGTGGCACTTGCCTGTTATCCCAGCTACTCTGGAGTCTGAGGCAGAATTGCTTGAACTCGGGAGGTGGAGGTTGCAGTGAGCTGAGATTGGGCCACTGCACTCCAGCCTGGGCAACAGAGTGAGACTCAGTCTCAAAAAAATGAAAAAGAAGACAGCCCTTGGGGGTGACAAAGAAGAAGCCACCAGGGAGGCAGGAGGGACAGCAGGAAAGTGGCGTCAGGGCAGACTGGGGCAGAGGAAGGAAGGGTCACCAGTGCCTGTGCAGACAGAGGCTGAGGGCGGCCAAGTTAACAAGTGTAGACGAACTTTCCTAAGACTTGGGTTTGGAGAAACCAGGTGAAAGGCCATGTCTGGAGGGGCTTGGGAACATTTTGAGGCTGAGAAAAACAGCGAAGAAAGATGCACAAGGGATAGACGAAGCAGAGCCTGCATCTGGCTGAGGGCTGGGTCCAGAGGGCGGGCGGTATGGCCTTGAACTGAAAGGGCAGCTTCTCCCTGGCAAGGGTGAGTCTCTAGGTTGAGGGTGCTTATTGTCTTCATTCATCAGTTCTTTTTTTTTTCTTTTGAGACTGAGTCTCACTCTGTTGCCCAGGCTGGAGTGCAGTGGCGCGATCTCAGGCCACTGCAACCTCCACTTCCTGGATTCAACGCGTTCAAGTGATTCTCCTGCCTCAGCCTTCCGAGTAGCCGGGACTACAGGTGTGAGCCACCACGCCTGGCTAATTTTTGTATTTTTAGTAGAGATGGGGTTTCACCATGTTTGGCCAGGCTTGTCTTGAACTCCTGACCTCTGGTGATCCACCTGCCTTGGCCTTCCAAAATGCAGGAATTATAGGCGTGAGCCACTGTACCCGCCTCATTCATCAGTTTTTTTTTCTTTTTTCTTTTTTTCAAGATGGGGTTTCACCATGATGGCCAGGCTGGTCTTGAACTCTTGACCTCAGGTGATCCACCCACCTCAGCCTCCCAAAGTGCGGGGATTACAGGTGTGAGCCACTGCGCCTGGCCCCATTCATCAATTCTTAATTGATGCCTACTGGGTGCCAGGCAGTACCTAGAGCTGGAGATTTAGAAGTAAACAACTAAATCCATCACCCTGACTCCTGAGGAGTAGAAGGGTATAGAATAGGCACCTGGCTCTCTTCCTCTCTTGAGGACTTAATGCTCTTGAGCAACCCTGGCTATGACAATCTCCTGTCAGGCCCGGCAGGTCGTCAGAGAGATGGAGAAACCACTTCCTCATCCTGCACACAAGGCAGGTCTTCCTCACTGCCCAGCAAGGCCGGTGAAGCAATAGCCAGGGGCTGAAGCAAACCCCAGCCCACATCCTGGCAGGCAGCCAGGGATGGGTGGATCAGGAAGGCTCCTGGTTGGGCCTTTGCATCAGGCTCAGGCTGGGCATAAAGGAGGCTCCTGTGGACTGGAGGGAGGCAGACATGGGGACCATGAAGACCCAGAGGGACGGCCCCTCCCTGGGGCAGTGGTCACTGGTGCTACTGCTGCTGGGCCTGACCATGCCTCTGGCTGTCATTGCCCGGGTCCTCAGCTACCAGGAGGCTGTGCTTCGTGCTGTAGATGGCCTTAACCAGCGGTCCTCGGATGCCAACCTCTATCGCCTCCTGAACCTGGACCCGAGGCCCACAATGGTGAGCTGTGGGGGAGGTTCTGCTCTGCTCTGGCCGGGCTTAGCCTTTCATCACTCCTTCTGCTCCTGCTGCACCGCCTGCCAGGAGGGTACCTCCCCTTTAAGTGTGGTCCCATCTTTTCCAGGGAACTGTCTAGAGCTTGTGTCCCCTCCCAGCATGAGAGCTTCCTGTCTGAGAATTCCTGCTGTGGCAGAGATACCCTCACCCCAACCCCATGCAGGAATAGGGACTTCTGTGAGCTCCGGGCACTAGGATGGGGTCATTGGCTCTGGGCAGTGACCTCCTATGCTTTAATTCCATTCTGTACCATGTTACCCCACATAGGGAAGAACTCTGTCCAGACTTTAGGTTCCAGTGGGCATGTCTTATCCCCCAGGAAGATCCCTGAGTTCCCTTGCCCCTACCCCAGAGTGGGAGGGGCTCCTTGTTAGAGCTCATCTGAGGTCTGCTCCTACTCACTGTCCAGCTAGGAGGACAGGAATGGCTCAGTCTTCCTCCCCTCAGTACCCCGGCCCCAAGCCCAGGGCCCATTGCACATCAGGTGCTGTTGAAAGCCTGCTCTCTTCGGTGGGGAGTCGGGGACACAAATCAGAAAATACAAGAATGGGCCTCCCCATTTCTTCCTCTGACTAGGATGGGGATCCAGACACCCCGAAGCCTGTGAGCTTCACAGTGAAGGAGACAGTGTGCCCCAGGACAATACAGCGGTCACCAGAGGAATGTGACTTCAAGGAGGACGGGGTGAGGCTGGGGGCTGAGGGTGTTGGTGGGTGCCTCCCAAGGAGCCGAACAAGGGGTGCCTGGGAAACATTTCCCACTGGTATGGGGCTGGGAGGTTATGGCAAATGGATTCAAGTTTGACCTTGAGCTTCTCCTTTCCAGCTGGTGAAGCGGTGTGTGGGGACAGTGACCTTGAACCAGGCCAGGGACTCCTTTGACATCAGTTGTGATAAGGTAAGTGGGCTGTTCTGGGATGCAGGGGCTGATGGGGGCATGGAGTGTGGACCATTCTATGGGTCAATTACCTACCCTCCCAACCCAGGGCAGAGAAAGCCCCACCTACCCAGGGCTCTTCCTTCAATCTGAGCTCCTTCTCTGGGCAGCTCTGGAATCCCTTAGAACAGTAGCTCTCCAAGTGTAGCCCTTCCTGGAGACTCGTTAGATATGCAAATTCTCAGGCCCCACTCAGACCAACTCAGACAGGTTCTGGGTAGGGCCCAGAAATTCGTATTTTGATCAGCATTCCAGAAGATTCTGGCTCCTGTAAAGTTTGAGAGCCACTTAGGGCTTTCTTAGAGCATTCAGCTCTCAGCCCTGTGTTCCCATCTCAGTGTTGCTGGGCTGGGCTGTGCGACCCTGCAGAGACCTTCACCATCTCCGGGACTGTTTTCTCATCTTGCTACTGGGTGTGGGGATTCAACCACATGCTTCAAGGGTCACAGCCAGAGGTTGAACTGGAGCCGTAAAGCTCCTGCTGGGGTTGGGGGGGGCATGAAGGGGAGGATCTAGGTGGGGAGGGGGTCTTGGATTGACCCTGGGCACAGCCCTCACAAGGAACCTGTTTCTTCCTGTACACAACCCCAGGATAAGAGGAAAGTTGCCCGGCTGGGTGATATCCTCCAGAAAGCCGGAGAGAAGATTGGCGGAGGACTTAAAAAAATTGGCCAGAAGATCAAGGATTTTTTTGGGAAGCTTGCACCCGGGACAGAGCCCTAGTGTGCGCCCTATCCTGGCTCAGGCTTCTGGGCTCTGAGAAATAAACTATGAGAGCAGTTTCCTCAGGCTTCAGTCTCACTTGTTTTGCCCCTTCTCTCTCACCACAGCTGAGCCCTTAACTCAGGGAGGCTGCGTGTGAGTGTGAGTGTGTGTGAGTGTGACACAGAGGTGGCGAGGGCAGTGTTCCATCCAGGAGGACACAGGGTGAGGCCACGGGGCCAAGAGGTCCAAGATGCCATCCCCATTCTCAGTGGAACCCCCAGCAGGGAATTCAGGAGCTTAATTCCTTAATTCTACTCTGGGTGCGGTAGAGGGGGGTGCTGTGGAGCTGTTCCTGCTCATGCAGAAGGACATTCGAGGGAGGGGCCAAGTGTGTTGTTAACACTCAGAGAAGCATGGTCCAGGCCCACGGGTGGCTGGCCGACTGGGTGCGGTCTGCCTGCAGGTACAATTCCTCTAAGACTCCAATGCTTCCTGAAAATCCTAACTCAGGAAAGCCCATAAATCCTGGCATTTCCTCTGGCATTGAGACACATCACAGTTTCTTCAGGTGGGTAACAGATTTACCTTGTGGGCTTGTGTTTAGGGATTGTTAAAAAACAAGAATACGGCTGGGTGTGGTGGCTCACGCCTGTAATCCCAGCACTTTGGGAAGCCGAGGCAGGTGGATTGCTTGAGCTCAAGAGATTGATACCAGCCTGGGCAACATGGCAAAACCTGTCTCTACTAAAAATACAAAAATTAGCTGGGCATGGTGGTGTGTGCCTGTAATCCCAGCTACTCAGGAGGCTGAGGTGGATTGCTTGAGCCTGGAAGGCAGAGGTTGCAGTGAGCTGAGATTGCGCCACTAGACTCCAGCCTGGGTGACAGGATGAGACCCTATCTAAACAAACGAATCAAGAATCCGAAGACCAAGAATACGTTGGTTCCAGCTACTCTGGAGGCTCATGGGGGAAGGTCGCTTGAGCCCGGGAGTTTGAAGCTGCAGTGAGCTATCATCATACTAGTGCACTCCAGCCTGGGCAAAGGAGCAAGACCCCATCTCTAAAACAAGCAAAAAGGACGGGCAGGGCGGCTCACACCTGTAATCCCAGCACTTTGGGAGGCCGAGGCAGGCGGATCATGAGATCAGGATATCGAGACCATCCTGGCTATCACGATGAAACCTTGTCTCCACTAAAAATACAAAAAATTAGCCACGCGTGGTGTCATGCGCCTGTACTCCCAGCTACTTGGGAGGCCGAGGCAGGAGAATCGCTTGATCCTGGGTGGCGGAGGTTGCAGTGAGCAGAGATTGCGCCACTGCACTCCAGTCTGGGCGACAGAGCAAGACTCCGTCTTAAAAATAAATAAATAAATAAATAACATACAATAAAAATCCTGCTCAGTGGAGTAAGGTGCTGTGGCTAGAAGAGACGTGCAGAGTGACACATGGGTTGCGACTCTGTTGCACTGGTGTTTCAGACACGGCTCGTGTCCTCCCCACTCACCATTCTGTAGCCATTAGAAGCACCCGAGGCTTTTTGCTATGGGGTCGGTCGACTGGAAGTACTGGAAAGGCTGCACTCCAGGGAGCAGCCTCAACCAAGGATAGGTGAGAGTTGGTGGAAAAATATTTTTCTTCTCACCCTTGAGGGGACAACTCAAGTGTGTTTCCCGTTGCCCAGAGGTCCCCAGGTGGGCTGCCCTCAACAAAGACCTGTTCGTGACCACATCCTCTTCTGACTTGCTGTGCCCTGTTTCATTTCTCTACGCTCCTGCAGGTGCTCTCTGTAGTTGCTTCCCAAATCCGCTACTCCCACTTCAATCCTTAACCAGCGCCTCTTCCAGGCCAACCTAAACTAAGACACAAGCATCCCTCTCTGAGAGGAAGAGAAGGCAAAACCTCACAAGAGCATAAACTTTGTTATCTGTCATGCTTACTGCTGCTTTTCTTTTTTGAGATGGAGTCTCACTATGTTGCCCAGGCTGGTCTTGAGCTCCTGGGCTCAAGTGATCTTCTTGCCTCAGCTCCCAAAGCGTGAGCCACCGTGCCCTGCCCACGCTTGCTTCTTCATGGTGAGCAGGTTGGCTGATTCCAGGCAGGTTAGAGGAATTAGATGATTCTCACTCTGCATCATTACAGAGTGCTAGAGAGGGAGTTCTAGGGATGAAACTCAGGGGCATGTGCTGTGTCAGAGCCAATTGTTATATTTTCAGGAATTTTGTTGAGCTGGGTGTTAAACTCTTAGCACCTTAAAATTGGCCATTGTGGGAGGGAGTAGTTACACCATGGAAATCCACAAATGCTACAAAGCAGCACCCCCAACCCCAGCTGGCACACCATTGCCCAGATGGAGGGAGGGATCACTCACGAGGATACCATGAGCCTGTGCCGACTGCATCTATTTCCAGTTTTCTCCCAGGGTTACCCATCCTGCTACCATGGCAACCCTCCTATTCCCCCTGCCCTTTGATAGTCTACATGGGCATTATCGAGATGGCCCTGACCATGTACCAGGCTGTCAACATACATACCTGACCACTAATACCAGAAGGGAATGGACGCTTACATCTTTTCCATCTCAACCCTGGATCACAAAGCTGGGCCCCTTGGGACAGAGATCTGCAGACCTGTGACTGCTCTCTAAAGTGATTGGCTGCGTGTGGTGGCTCATGCCTGTAATCCCAGCACTTTGGGAGGCTGATGTGGGCAGATCATCTGAGGTCAGGAGTTGGAGACCAGCCTGGCCAACATGGTGAAACCCCATCTCTACTAAAAATACAAAAATTAGCCAGTGTGGTGGCATGCACCTGGAATCCCAGCTACTCAGGAGGCTGAGGCACGAGAATTGCTTGAGCCTAGGAGGTGGAGGTTGCAGTGAGCCAAGATCACGCCACTGCACTCCAGCCTGGGCAACAGAGTAAAACTCGATCTCAAATAAACAAATAAAATAAAGTGATTGACTGGTGAGCATGCCTGCTGTTTGACTATTAGACTGGTGAGAGAACACTCATCAGGTTCTTTCATCAACAGTACTGGAACATCAGGCTCGCACCCTCGGGTTGTTCATTCTTGACAGTGAAACTTGAATGGTGAGTTTCCTGGGCAAGTGATGCCCACAGTGTTGTAGGAACTCAAAGGAGGGGACCCCAGCCCAGCAAGGGGAAAAGGAGGGCATTCCAGGGAGTGAAAAGAGCCAGAGCAAAGGCACAGCGGCAGGCATGGTGGGGGTGAGGAGTGACACTTCCTTTAGTGCTCAAGGCAGGCATGCAAGGCCGTGGTGGGGATGGGAGTGGAAAGATGGGTGGGCCCAGGACCTGAAGAGCAATAGGGAGCAAGTGATGGCTGTAGCAAGAGGAAGTTGCACCTTATGTCTGTCTTAGCCAGATCACCTGGCTTCTGTGTGTTTGTATGTGTAAAAACTGGGAGCAAGACTGGCAACACCTCCCCTGTCCGCCAGGAAGGTGGCCAAAAGGAGAGGAGGAAAGAGAGAATAGAGGGAGAATTGGCCTAGAGACTAATACAGCGTGGACCTGACTGAGACGGAGTGCTGTGGAGCAGAAGAGGTGGGCTGATTCTCTGATGGACTGACAGCAGTGGCTGGGCAGATTTCTGGTGTGGGTAAGAGATGAGGGTAGGTTGATGAGGACAAGTTCAGTCTGAACACAATCAGCTCTGAAGTGCTGGTGGGATGTGATCCCTGGGTGGGGCACAGGGAAAAGGGCTATTGTAGAGGGTGCTGTTAGTGCCCTGGGGTGCCCTCTGGGCTGCTGCCCCCTTTGCAGTTTCCTTCACAGCCCCCAAGAAGATGCCTGGGACATCATGCTCCCTCTGCCCACAGCCTGTGGACAGCGACTGACTGCTGAGAGGGGATAAAACCTGGCCACTTGCCTCAGTCAGGACTAAAGAAATGGAACAATGAGGGTTCCAGGCTTTCTGTGGAGTCAGGCTGAAGCTAGTCAGGGTAGACCCCGTCCTTGCTCAGCTCTGTCCTCAGCCCCATTCTGCCTCCCTCACCCCCTTGTTTGAGAAGGCTCCTGAGTGAAGCACATGCCTCTGAACCCCTGCTGCAGGCTCTGCTTCTGGAGAAGCCAGCCTAGGATGGCCATGGACTGAAAGGCACTCTGGAGCCCATTCAGCCTATCCTGAATGCGTGTAGGTGCTAGGGTCTGGAGTGAGACTGGCAAGGAAAAGCTGGAGGATCTCCAGGATATTGGCGTGGGGAGGAGTGTGGGAGTCAGAAAGTGGTGCTAGCAGTCCTGTAAGCCAGGAGGAGGTGATGATTTTAAAAAGTGCTCAGAGTGTCACAGGAGGCCACGAGGCCCAGGCAGATGACTCCTAATGGTTTCCCATAGTTTGTACAAATGTGAAGATCACTGAAGTCAGCAGAGCATAGCCTTAGTAGGCTGGGGGCACAGAGCCAGCTGCAGTGAGCCAAGGAGAGGGCAAGAGGCATAGAAGCGGGGCGGTAATGAGCGTGGATAAGGCAACCTCCCTGTCCCTGAGCCCTGCTATACCAAGGAGGGAGACTGAGCTTGTTACCAGGTGAGGTCCCTGTGGGTCCTGCCCTCAACCCCCTTCCTCCAAGGTTTTGAGGGTTAGCTGGGGGCTTCCCCGGAGGAAGGGCACTCCAGGTCAGCCTCAGTGGAGTAGAGGAGAGAGAAGTCCATCCAAGGAGTCTAGATGTTTGAGACCAATGGCTCTTCTGGCTGGGTGGCCCCATGGTTCTGGTCCTCAGTTTCCCCATCTGTAAATTGGGAACATGACCTGCTTTAAAGACGGTCTGGTTAGGCATGGTGGCTCATGCCTATAATCCCAGCACTTTGGGAGGCTGAGGAGGGTGGATCACCAGAGGGCAGGAGTTTGAGACCACCACTAAAAATACAAAAATTAGTCGGGTGTGGTGGTGCATGGCTGTAATACCAGCTACTCAGGAGGCTGAGGCAGAAGAATCACTTAGAACCTGAGAGGCAGAGGTTGCAGTGAGCTGAGATCGTGCCATTGCATTCCAGCCTGGGCAACAGAGTGAGATTCCATCTCCAAAAAAAAAAAAAAAGACTTGGTCTGAAATTTTGCTTATAAGGAAGGTAAAGCACCTTGAAAGGGGCTGAATCTGAACTGGACAGAATGAGGAGCTCAAAGAAGACAATACTTGGTATGGGTCACTCTCAGGGTACAGTGATGGGGGATATCTGTCAGAGTAGGGATGGAGAGGGTCACTTGGGATCTTCACCAGGGGAGGGTGAGATAAATAAGACCAGACTTCCCTGAGAGTATAAAACTGGCCATTGTCTAGAGACCCCTCCCTATTCCATAATACCTCCTCGACTTGGCCATTAAAGTCTCAGCAGGGGCATGATGGCTGGAGGCAGGGTCCTGCAAGCATCCTCTGTTCTGACTGAGCAATGCCTGTGCTAGTCAGATCCCAAAAGTCCTGTCCCTGGACTCTCTCTCTTTTTTTTTTTTTTTAAGATGGTGTCTTGCTCTGTTGCCCAGGCTGGAGTACACTGGTGCAATCTCAGCTCACTGCAACCTCTGCTTCCTGGGTTCAAGTGACTCTCCTGCCTGAGCCTCCCAAGTAGCTGGGACTACAGGAGGGTGCCATCACACCCAGCTAATTTTTGTATTTTTAGTAGAGACAGGATTTCACTATGTCAGCCAGTTGGTCTCGAACTCCTGACCTCAGGTGATCCACTTGCCTCAGTCTCCCAAAATGCTGGGATTACAGGCATGAGCCACCACGCCTGGCCTGGATTCTCTTTTTCTTTGTGAGACAGGATCTCTCACTCTGACACCCAGGCTGGAGTGCAGTGGTACAGTCATGGCTCACTGCAAACTTGACCTCCTGGGCTCAGGTGATCATCCCACCACAGCCTCCATAGTAGCTGGGACTACAGATGCACAACACCATGCCTGGCTAATTTTGAATTTTTTTTTTTTTTTTTTTTTGTAGAAAAAAGGTTTTGCCATGTTGCCCAGGCTGGTCTCAAACACCTGACCTCAAATGATCTGCCCACCTCAGCCTCCCAAAGTGCTGGGATTACAGGCATAAGCCACTGTGCCAGCTCTCCAGACTCTCAAGGGCTCTCTAGCCTCAGCCCAAGGGTGGGGACTGCCCTGGTTCCTGGTGTCCCATGTTCATCCCTCCTGCTATCCTGTGTGCTGCTGTGTCTCTGAAGGACCCTGGCTGGGGAGACACAGGGCCACATTGTGACTTTCACAGACCCAAGTACTTTTACCTTCGTGGGTCCCTTCATCCACAAAAAAATTAAAATTTTATTTTACAACTGCATTGGTATAAAGCCAGATATGGCCAGGTGTGGTGGCTCACACCTGTAATCCCAGCACTTTGGGAGGCCCAGATGGGTGGATCATTTGAGGTCAGAAGTTTGAGACTGGTCTGGGAAACATGGTGAAACCCTGTCTCTACTGAAAATACAAAAATTAGAAAGGTGTGGTGGCATGTGCCTGTAGTCCCAGTACTCAGGAGGCTGAGGAAGG
>CAUYQU010068848.1:0-88218 GCA_963574635.1 Cheracebus regulus
TAGTAAATTTCATATTATGTATATCTTATCATAATTTTTATTTTTAATATATATATTTAATTTCAATAGTTTTTGAGGTGTAAGTGGTTTTGGGTTACATGGATGCATTGTATAGTTTACTATAATTTTTAGGGCCTGTTGGGGGGGAAGGGAGGGACAGCAGTGGGGAAGTGGGGAGGTCGGGGAGGGATAACATGGGGAGAAATGCCAGATGTAGGTGATGGGTGGATGTAGGCAGCAAACCACATTGCCATGTGTGTTCCTATGCAACAATCCTGCATGATCTGCATATGTACCCCAGAACCTACAGGACAATCACAACAAAAATGAAGGCTGGGTACAGAGGCCTGTAATCCCAGCACTCTGGGAGGCTGAGGTGAGGGGATCACTTGAGCCCAGGAGAGACCAGCCTGGGCAACATAGCAAGAACCCAACTCTACCAAATGTTTTAAATTACCCAGGTGTGGTAGTGTCTGCCTGTCATCCCGGCTACTCAGGAGGCTGAGGTGGGAGGATCACTTGAGCCTAGGAGGTTGATGCTACCCTAAGCTGTGGTTGTGCCACTGAACTTCACCCTGGAGGACAGAGTGAGACACTGTCTTTAAAAAAGGAGAAGGAGAAGGAGAAAGAGAAGGAGGAGGAGGATGAGGAGGAGGAGGAGGAGGAGGAGAAAAGGAGGAGGAGGAAGAAGAAGAAGAAGTTGCTGAAGGTGTAAGAAGTATCTACATGGGGCAGGTCAGGAATAGGAATCAAAGTTGGCCTGCTCAGATTCCCTTCTGTGCAACACACACTGGGCCAAGGACTGAGTAGCAGCAGAACCCATGCGCTTCCCATGGACCAGGTCCTGGTCTATGTGAATTCAGTGTTTCGCCTCATCTAATCACCACAAGCAATGAGTTATGTTGCCCTAGTTCCCATGTTACAGAAGCAGAAACTGAGACTCTGAGAGGTTGACTAACTTGTTCAAGTTATCTTGGCTAGTAGATGGCAAAGCCATGATTAAATCCAGGTCTGTCTCATTCACAAGTCCTTGTTCTTTCAGGAGTACCATGCTAGAGTTGGTGAAATAAAAAGAACTTGATGATGACCGAACAAGAACACCTAAGTATTAATTTATTTTTTAAACTATAATAAAAATATTATTCCCTGGTGGAATTACCATACGGTATCATTGGGAGGCATTCCAGAAGCAGCAATAAAACTATTTCTAGAACCCATGATTCCTACCACTTTGATAGTTACATCTCCCAAAATATGAAAGAGTAACCACGTGAAGGTATTTGTCAGTAGATTATGACATATGCAAATCTTACTGGAAAACCTTTCCACATACTCCAGAATAAAATAAAGAGAAAAAGAAAAAGTAAAAAGCAAAGTATTGAGGAAATAAATAAGAAATTTATATTCTACAACAGAACAACTGCAGTATTATGTTTGGAAATAAATTTTCACTCACATATTAAAGCGAATATCTCCAATTTACAGCCAATGCAATGAGCCAAAGAAAATGAAATAGAATTTGGCCGTCTCAGTGAACACATTCCTAAAAATCCAGTGAGGACATTCAATGTGCCATGATTTCAACTATTTCACAACCACATCTGTACACAATGGCATGCAAATAAAAACTGCATGCCTTAATAATGCATCCCAAATTATATTTTTACAGCTAGTCAATTCTAGTTCATCTTATCAGTGACAACTACCACCTCCAAGAGGCATCTTACTTTTAATATTTAAGAGGGACAAAATATATTATTTGCACCTAAGTAAATTTTCAAAGAAAAAAAATTTTAAGGAATTCTAGGAAAGAAAATTGTCCTGGAAAGTTTCTTTCTCTAAATGATACAAAGTGAAGAGGAAATCCTCTACTTGCCCTCACTAGACCCCAGAATGTTGAAATTTTGGCCAGGACAATGACATGATCCCTTTTTTTGTCCAGCCTCTGGCTTACCATCTGCAAAACCACAATTGTTTTAAGCACCTGGCAAAGGATCAAACCAACAGCTGCAATAAATGAAAACATAATGAAATCAGTGACCACCATATCATTGTAATACCCCAGGGACAATGAACTGCTTTTGGTAATGCTTCTCAGGCTCAACAAATACGTGAGTGCTATTCTACAGCCCAGAAAAGGACTTTCTGAAATTGTTCCTTCTGGGATAGTAGATAAGCCTTAGAGAGGAGAGAAGTGTGACGATTGGTGTGATTACTTCAATGCCAGGCAGCATTCAGCTCACCTGTAGACCCCTCTCCTTTACTCTGTTCAGTTATTTCCAGAGAATTATCCAAGCTTTCCTCCCACTTGCACTCATTTGAAATCTAAACTCTGGTGTCTAAAAGTAGTAGAAACAATTTCAAAACTGTTCTTGTCCTAAGTTGAAGAAGCAAGGAAGAGGAAAATAGTCTCGCAATCAGAGCAAGAGGGTAAAACTCAGAAACCCTGAACAGGACTGTGCTTACTGCTCCGGCTTCCTAGACTAGTAAATAAGTCCATTTTCCATCTTCCACTTTCTGTGCCATTTTGGTGCTTTGGGAGAAAACAGAAAAGATGGTTCACTAAGATTTGGTGTGGAGGTGAACTATGCATGTCCCCCCAGCTGTTTACACCTGAATGCTCCCTTGTACACATTTGAGCCTCTCAGTGCTTAATAAGTGGTTTCACCCATCTTCAGGAGCCTCCCCTGGGAGAAGTTCCTCCCAGGTATCCTGATAAGAGTAATGAAAATAAATTGTTCTATTGAAAAGACACATGCACCCATATGGTCATCACAGCGCTATTCGCAATAGCAAAGACATGGGATCAACCCAACTGCCCATCAGTTATCCTGGATAAAGAATATGTTTTAATCTATACCATGGAATACTACACAGCCATAAAAAATGAACTTATGTCTTTTGCAGTAACATGGATGCAGCTAGAGGACTATCTAAGCAAACTAACATAGAAACGGAAAGCCAAATACCACATGTTCTCACTCATAAGTGGGAGCTAAACATTTAGTACACATGGACATAAAGACAGAAACAATAGACAGTGGCGACAACTAGAGGTGGGAAGGAGGAATGGGGGCAAAAGCTGAAAAAGTATCTATTGGGTACTGCATAGGTGACAGATTCATCCACATTCCAAACCTCGGCATCACTCGTTATACCTCTGTAGCAAACCTGCATATATACCCCTGATTTTTAAAATAAAAGTTGAAAAAATAAATAAATAAAAATGCAAAAATAAAAAAGGAGTAACGAACGAACAGTTGGATGTTTCTGAATCAATGTCAAGGGGCTCCTCTAGCACACGATTAACACATGAGTTCAGTCATCTCTGTTTTTTAAATTGGTTTAAGTCCACTTCAGAAATAAGAAAACAAACTAAAAAAAGGCTGCCAGACCTAGAAATAACTACTAGTCCTAGATTCTTGAAGAATCACCACATTGTCTTCCACAATAGTTGAACTAATTTACACTCCCACCAACAGTGTAAAAGCATTCCTATTTCTCCACATCCTCTCCAGCATCCGTTGTTTCCTGACTTTTTTTTTTTTTTCAGACAGAGTCGCCCAGGATGGAGTGCAGTAGCATGATCTCAGCTCACTGCAACCTCCCCTTCCCAGGTTCAAGCAATTCTCCTGCCTCAGCCTCCTAAGTAGCTGGGATTACAGATGCACACCACCATACCCAGCTAATCTTTGTATTTTTAGTAGAGACGGGGTTTCACCATGTTGGACAGGCTGGTCTCAAACTCCTAACCTCGTGATCCACCCACCTCGGCCTCCCAAAGTGCTGAGATGACAGATGTGAGGATCATGCCTGGCCTATTTCCTGACTTTTAAATGATCACCATTCTAACTGGTGTGAGATGGTATGTCATTGTGGTCTTGATTTGCATTTCTCTAATGGCCAGTAATGATGAGGGTTTTTTAAATATGTTTTTTGGCCACATAAATGTCTTCTTTTGAGAAGTGTCTGTTCATATCCTTCACCCACTTTTTGATGGGGTTATTTTTTTGTGTAAATTTGTTTAAGTCCCTTGTAGATTCTGGATATTAGCTCGTTGTCAGATGGATAGATTACAAAAATTTTCTCCCATTCTGTAGGTTGCCTGTTCACCCTAATGATAGTTTCTTTTGCTGTGCAGATGCTCTTTAGTTTCATTAGATCCTATTTGTTAATGCCAGCTTTTGTTGGCATTGCTTTTGGTGTTTTAGTCATGAAGTCTTTGCCCATGCCTGTGTCCTGAGTGGTATTGCCTAGGTTTTCTTCTAGGATTTTTATGGTTTTAGGTCTTACATTTAAGTCTTTAATCCATCTTGAGTTAATTTTTGTATAAGGTGTAAGCAAGTGGTCCAGTTTCAGTTTTCTGCATATGACTAGCCAGTTTCCCCAACACCATTTATTAAATAGGGAATCCTTTCCTCATTGCTTGTTTTTGTCAGGTTTGTCAAAGGTCAGATGGTTGTAGATGTGTGGCATTATTTCTGAGCCTCTGTTCTGTTCCAATGGTCTATACATTGTTTTGGTACCAGTACCATGCTGTTTTAGTTACCATAGCCTTGTAGTATTTGACCCAGCCATCCCATTACTGGGTATCTACCCAAAGGATTATAAATCATTCTACTATAAAGACACATGCACATATATGTTTATTTCAGCATTATTGACAATAGCAAAGACTTGGAACAACCCAAATGCCCATGGAATACTATGGAATATTATGGAATACTATGGAATACTATGGAATATTCCATATTCCATGGAATACTATGGAATACTATGAAGCCATAATACAATATACTATGGAATACCATGGAATACTATGAAGCCATAAAAAAGAATGAGTTCATGTCCTTTGCAGGGACATGGATGAAGATGGAAACCATTATTCTCAGCAAACTAACACAGGAACAGACAATCAAACACTGCATGTTCTCACTCATAAGTGGGAGTTGAACAATGAGAACACATGGACATAGGGAGAGGAAAATCACACACTGGGGCTTTTAAGGGGGGTAGGGGAGGGATAGCATTAAGAGAAATATCTAATGTAGATGACCAGTTGATGGGTGCAGCTAACCACCATGGCAAGTGTATGCCTATGTAACAAACCTGCATATTCTGCACATGTATCCTAGAACTTAAAGTATAATAAAAACAAAAAACTACTAGTGTGCTTTCTTAAATAACAATTTCTCCTAACAAATCAAAATAAGTGAATGAATAATCCTTTACAGGATGGTTGTTTAATAGAACAAATACAATCCATGTATAAGAAGTAATGCTCTATGTTTTTTGCATGGTAAATTTAACCCAAACCAGCATAGATAATCTAGTGCATTTTATAGTTCTTATGGTTGGGCACAGCTTCTTCCTTTTTGCTGCTATGGCCCTGCACTTGGACAAAGAACTGTGTAAATACTAAATGCTGAGTAAACAAAAACAGGAATGGTATTAAGGTCTATAACACCTGGGCACCCAGACAGCTCAAGTCTCAGTGGTCATACTGCCCTGGGAGGAGAGTTATCTCCCACAGGATGTATTCCACATCAGAAAGCAGAGTTCTCATTTCTCAAGGGTGTTTGGCTTCTCAAGCTGCATTCCCTCCACATTTCTTTCTAACTGATGAGAAAGAGAGCCTGGAAAAATCTGGCATCTCTTCACCCCTCTCCAGAACGAGTCTTAGGAAAGAAAACAATCCAGCTGTGTGACCTAAACATGCTACTTAATGTCTCTAGGCCACACCCAGGTCCTTATTCGTGAAAGGACAAAGATGTATTTGTTGCTCATTAGTGCCCATTCAGTTTTAAACTTCAATTACTCTATTTTCTCACTCTCCTGAGGTCTATATCTCCTTGTTGTCTGGCTTCTTGATGTTCCAGAATGGTGATCTTTTTACTGCTTTCAAAGAGTTTCCGTAAACATTGTGGTGGCTGCACTAAGTTGCAGGAATACGGGCCTGTTTAGGGAATGTTAGTTGTTTGAGTTCCAAGCTCCATGAGAGCCTGGGTGAAGCCCAGGTTACCCTTCGGGGATTCTTGACATGTCCATTGATGACTGCGACATGACCCAATGAAACAATATATGCAAACCCTTTGTCAACTGTAAAACTTTGCACCAATAAAAGGTATTATTACTCCATACTATGGACTAATAGCCATTATATATGAATACTTATGATGAATGAATGAATGAGACCAATATGCACTGATATGGAAATATCTCCAATATACATTATTCTATGAGAAAAGCTAGGCACAGAATAATGCATAGAGTATAAGGCCACTTAGGTTAACAAAATATCCATGTGGGGTGTGTGTGTGTGTGTGTGTGTGTGTGTGTGTGTGTGTGTGTGTGTGTGTGTATGTGTGTGTACATATGTAATTTTCAGAAGAAACTGTTAATAGTGTACCTATTGAGAAAGGGATTGTAGATTTTTGTATGAAACCTGAGAAAGACTTTAACGTTTCATCACATACAATGTTGTACTGCTTAAAATTTAAACTTGTGTATTCATTTGCTGGTTTTTTAAAATAATTCATAAAGAAGAAATGTATACTTAAAAAAATGTTAAGCCAACACCAGCCTGACATCCACAACCTTCTTTTCTTTTCTCGTTCTGCTACCACCCTATCCTGTGGTTATCTCCCTGCAACTCACGGACTAAGCAATGAACTTCACCACCAGAACCTTGTTAAGCAAAAAAAAAACTATCACAGTTCTTTCATGCAGAATAGGAAAAAGGCAAAGTGTAGCTGTGTTTTTCAACCTTCAGATACCCCAGAAAAGAACAAGCAGCAGACACCCAAACTGCAGGTGAACACTGCAGTCTCTGTTTCTGGTCCAATCGGTCACAAGTGTATCTGTGTCTCTCCTTCCCAAGCTTGGCCAATTGCCCTTGGCTTCAGCTCACCCAAACCTCTATTCCTGCAGGGCCTTGGTATCCTCTCCAAATAGAGGATGGAGTCATCCTTAACCTTTATCCTACACCTGACAGGCTATAAGGAGACACACAGGAGCAACCTAGCATCTGTCCATTGCTTGGTAACAGCCACATTTCCCCTTGGCAATCAGGACTAACCCCAGCCAACTCTGTGCCCCCCTGTCTGTGGTCTGTTAACCTAGTGGGACGAGAAGCCAGCTAGGGTCAGGTGACACTCCTTACTTCCATTGGCCTTTTTGGAAACCCTCCTTTCCCTTGGGGAAGGCAACAGAACACAATGGTTAAGAGTCAGGCTTTGCAGTCTGACTACTCAGATCCAACACTGGTTTTGTTTCTTACATAGCTTGGTTTCCTTGTCTGAAAAGTGAGGTTAATTATAATGCTGACTTCCTCAAATTTTATGGAGGATTAAATGAGATGATGCATCCAGGACACGTATCATAGAGCCTGGAGCAGGGCAAGTATTAATTACACATTAACAATTATTATTAGATACTAAGTCTCCAAACCAACAGAGCCACATACGTAAGGACAGCATCTAAAACACAATACCCTCAAACCAGTTTATAATAACATCATTTTCTCAGTAAATAACCCATTTTTACCCTTAAGTAATTTTCTTCACATCATATAACTTGTTAGGCTATATTTATGCAGTCCGTTGTAAATCATGGAAAACATTTGGTCCTATGCAAAAAAATCCACATCAGTCAGCATAAAGCTAATTGTCAGGGCTGAAAACTATTCTAATATGGAAAAAAGCAGGGGAAAAAAAAGAGTAAGAATAACAGCCATTTACTCAAGCCTCTGAACAAAATACATTCAAGCACCTTTTTAAACAACAAAGAATTACAGTTTAAACTGTCCAGAAATGGGAAAGTCATAACATGCCTCTTCCAGAGACTCTAACCCAGATAAACAACTCAATTCCAGGCTTTGCAGTGAACATGGTTGCCTCTCCTGTCCAGGAAGTGAAAGGACAATGCTCATTTATAGTTTGAAGTGAGCCCAAAACGATTAAGCCAATCTGTGGAACAGAAAAGTACTGATTCCTGATTCATGCTACCTGAATTGTCCTCATTGCTTACAAATGAGAACAGGGAAGAGGAACTATATTTTATTTAACAGAATATATTTCGAGAAGTGTTCAATTTGATATAATTACCTTTTTGCAATTTATTCTCCTTCTACTGATTAATAATTTGGTGCCATTCCAAACTCCATTTTGAAGTAACAATTATAAAGGTTATTATGAAATTCAGCTTTTTAAAATTTACTGCAAAATTCTCAGCTCATTTGGAAGCAAAGCCCCATTCTTTGGGAGTATTCTCATGGAAAGAGACATAGCAGGCTGAACGGACTATGCAGACTTACCCAGCCATAAGAGAAAGGATATTTTAATAATTTATACATCCAACAAAATTTAATTTAAAGTTGTTTGCCTTTAATTCCATACTATGCAAATTAAACACCATCTTTGTTATTTTTTAAGGTTTACTTTAAGTTGAGAAAGGCTAGTTAAAAACACAAAAAAGGACAATGTAGCAATCAAAGATACTATAGAAAATTCATTCCAGGAATTTTCTAAGTCTCCCTACAGTTAAGAAACTGTATATTTGAACCTAAAGATACCTGACCTCTGCTACCTAAAGCTTGGTGTTCTTAAGGTTAAAAAAAAAGAAAAAAAGAAAAAAAACTTAGGTGAGTGGTAGAAATCCACAGGGAAGTTTTTAAATGTTCTGATCTCATCTTTTGATTTTATAGCAGAAATGGCAACATATCATATAACTTACTATGCTATATTTATGCAGTCAATTGTAAATCATGCAAAACACCTGGTCCTATTTTTAGGTGCTGGCTAAGAGAAAGAAATTCCTGTCTAAGAAGTAAGGGGCATGTTTCTTTTTGTGTCCAGCTTGTTTCACTAAACATACTGTCATCCAGTTCATCCATGCTGTTGCAAATGCCAGGATCTCCTTTATCAAAGCTGAGTAATATCCCATTGTATATGTGTGCATGTATATACATACATGTGTGTATGTGTGTGTGTTTGTACACACACACACATATATATCACACAATTTATATATACATATATATCACATAATTTCAGACATAGGGAAGTAGAGAAAATGGAGAGATATTGGTCAAAGTGTACACAGTTGTAATTATGTAGCATGAACAAGTCTAGAAATCTAAAGAACAACATGATGACTATGTTTAACAATACTGTATTATACACCGGAAATTTGCTAAGAGAGATTTCAGATGCTCTCCCTCCATACCCCCCAAAAATGATAAGTATGTGAGGAGATTGATATGTTAATTAGCTTGATTGTAGTAATCATTTCACTACATATATGAATATCAAAACATCTTGTACACCTTAAATATATACAATTTATTTTTAAGTAATTAAAAATAATAAAGAGAAAAGTAAAAAAGAAGAGGTAAAAGTGAATTTAGAAGCACAATAATGAAATGTTGAATTATTCTCTCTGCTTAGTCTCAGAACAGAAAGATACCTACAGGGAATGTGGTAGAGTCAACAGGAGGTAATGATGCCAATGACCCTTTACAGAGCACCCACTGTAGGCTAAGCATGAACGCTAATTGCTACATCAATCCATTAAGGTAGGAACCAGGGTGCCATTTATAATTGAGGAAATGATGTCAGAGACATCAAGCATAGCAGACATCAATGTTGAGGAGGGAGGTAGTGATTGGCTCACAGTGATTTCACAGGGCGAGGCCCAGGGATCACCTCTGTACAGGTTACTGCCTCCTGAGAACAGCTAGTTGGTCTAGATGTGTGTCCCAAAGCTGAGCCAATCAGAGTCCTTCCCTAATATTTGCTAATTGGAACAATGCCACAGGAAGTAAACCCTGGCAGTTGTTGCCAGCTCTGATTCCCACCTTAGGGAAAATGCATATTTACAGATGGAAAACATGAAGCTGACACATGGAGAAGAGGGTCTGAGTCCCTGGGTCTGTGATCACTGAGGTCTCGTTGCACCTCACTGTGTTTGCATTTAGCCAGGACACTCAAGTAACCTTCTACTAAAGTCCATTCCTTTCCTTTAACCCTAGCTCTACCCAAAGCTAATTTGAATTGGATTTTGCACACTCAAAACTAAAAGCCCTAATACATAAAATAATTTTTCTAAAACTAAACAGATAAATCATAACTATTTGTCTATGGTGATGGATAATTTCTAAAGCAAGTTCTCATGTAATAACTATTTTTATTAGCTACATTTTAAAAATTGTGACAAAATATGATCTGGACTAAAAATGCAAAAATACATTGAAGGTAAAGAATGGGCATGCTATCTTGCATATAATAAGACATGAAAGTTGAAAAAAATAGGTGAAAGAAAGGAAAAAGGAAAAACTGAACATGAAGCCTTGTTTTTCTGACCCTTCCATATCTACTGCCATATTGGCAGGCACAAAGCAGATAGCTGCATAGTGACTAGTCCTGTAGTTTTTCGTAGAAGAATGCTACTGTAACCTTATCCATAGCCTTTTTATAAGAGCTCACTGCACTTAAATGGTAACTGAAACAAAGCCGATTATTAAGAAGGGAACAGTCTCTACGAAATCTTACAGAAGTAAATCAGTCTCTTCTGTTATTTCTTGGACTCAGTCTTTAATTTCTACCCATTTCATTTCAAATATACTATTAAATATTTAAATAGCTTCATACTGCACACTCTAAATCACAGTGAATCCTAATCCAGTTATAGTTTTAAGCAAAAGGGGGGTCCTAAACAAGATTGCATCAGACCAGTAACAATTGTGGTCTTGTTTCTAATTAAATAAAGCTAAACTCCTTAGGGAAAAAATGAAGCAATGGAAAGTACTATTTTAATTCAAAGATAAAATGCCTTAAAAAAAAAAAAAAAAAAAAAAACAGGAAAGGATCCAGAGGCAGGGTAGTGGGTCAGAACACATTCAAACAATCAAAATGAGGGTCAGGCACTGTTTCCAGGCTGATAAGCCAGTGTATCTATCTAGTCTATGTGTGTAGCATGCTCTTCACACGTGTGTAGACCTTGTGGCCAGTATATGTGCAATTGCAATCAATGACTGATCACAACCCAAGAAGGCTAGCTCTTCCTCTCTGAAATATATAGCTAAAGTCAACATTCGATTGGCTGCATAACTGAAATATTTTACCCTTGCCAGTCAAGCCAGCAGTTCTAAAGACCTAGATTCCTAGTGGTACTCTGTCATCAATACAGGCTTTCCTCTGCTATAATTTCTCAACAACCCAGAGGAATAATATTGTATTGGCCTCAGCTACCTAATATCCACCTGATGCAATTTCACTTGGGCTCATGGGTAATGAATGAAAACTGAACTTTAGTGCAAATTTGACCTCTTGCAAACAGACAGCAAAAATGA
The DNA here is from genome assembly GCA_963574635.1 of Cheracebus regulus. Classification (NCBI taxonomy): domain Eukaryota; kingdom Metazoa; phylum Chordata; class Mammalia; order Primates; family Pitheciidae; genus Cheracebus; species Cheracebus regulus. The sequence goes on from CAUYQU010068848.1 coordinate 11,351, forward strand.
TTTGCAAATTAAGTATGAAGATTTGGTAAATACAGAATAATCTTACTGTACTGAGGGAAGAGTAAAAAAAATGTTAGTGTATAATTAATTACAGCATGGATTTTTAATGATGTTTTTATTACATAAGTAAAAGATGTTTACTATGGTAAAAGAAAAACACAGATATGCAAAAAGAACATAGTTTATTCATAATCCTATCATTCAAGATAGTCACTGTTAATATTTTGTAGTACATATTTCAAAAGTCTATACACATTGCAGCTGGGTGTGGTGGCTCACGTCTGTAATCCCAGCACTTTGGGAGACCAAGGTGGGCAGATTACTTGAGGTAAGGAGTTCGAGACTAGCCTGGCCAACATGGTGAAATCCTGCCTCTACTAGAAATACAAAAATTAGCTGGGCATGGTGGCAGGCACCTGTAATCCCAGCTATTTGGGAGGTTGAGGCAAGAGAATCACTTGAACCCAGGAGGTGGAGGCTGTGGTGAGCCGAGGTCACACCACTGCACTCCAACCTGGGCAACAGAGTGAGACTTGGTCTCAAATTTAAAAAAAGAAAAAGATATTCTATACATATTTGTGTGTGTGTGTGTGTGTGTGTATGAATATACATACAGTGGCCCCTCAGTATCTGTGGGGGATTGGTTCCAAGACTCTCCAGATACCAAAATCCATAGATGTTCAAGTCCTTTACATAAATAGCATGATATTTGAATATAACCTAGGCACATCCTCCCATATACTTTAAAACATCTCTAGATTAGTTATAATAACTAATGCGATGTAAATCCTATGTAAATAGGGAATAATGACAAGAAAAAGCTCTGTATATGTTCAGTACAGACATTACCATCCTTTTTTTCCCAAATATTTTTGATTTGAATCCATGGTGGTTGGACCCACAAACATGGAGAGTGGACTGTACTTAGGTATGGACTTATGTACATCTGCAGTTATTTGTGAACACAGACACACAGTTTACAAAAAACTTTTGACTCAAACGTTTTATCCTGCCTTATATTCAGAAACAAAGTCACCACCAAAAAAAGCCTTTTATAAGCAATAAGTGTTATCCAGGGACCTTCATAGTACTTTTATTTCTAGACCAAATAGATCTTCAATCAGGAAGTCTGACACTGATGCCCTTCCTTGGTTCAGTAAGGAGATATGAGAACAAACTCAGAAAAAAAGAAGGATGCTTCATCCCCAAAGTGATGTTAGCACACACATTGCTCTTCCAGCTCCTCCCCTGGATTTACAGAAAGTCAGGAGAAATGCAGTCAGAACAGGTGGCAGAGGGAAAGAAGCCCATTTCTGGGACCAAGATTCATATATTGCTATTATCTCATGTGTTTACACCAAGTGTATCAATGGTACCAACCTTAAGAAAAGTATTATATAGGGAGAAAGGAGAGAGGAACTGAAATCTTTCAAACACACTGTATATAATTGATAAAAGCTGGCCAAAGCATTTTCTTTCTTTTCTGAGATCAGTTTTATCGCCACAATTTTAAAAATTCAAGAGTGTAACTAAGTTTGTCATCTACTAATTGTTCATGTTGTGGAAAAGTTTATGTCAACTCTTAGTAGCAAAAGTCTCTAGTCATTTTCAAAGACATCCTTTCATAAATATCTCATAGAAGTAAAGCCAGAGGAAGAAAATCAAGAAAGTTGCAAACATAAAAATTATGACATAAGCCAAGCCTACCTAAATAAATCTTAGCTTGGGACTAGTTGTTTTCCTTCATATCATAATAAAAATATCAAATACACTTACCTCCATAACAGCTACATTATCTATCACTGCAGAGGACCATCTTTAGATTTTATTAATATCACTCCCACGCCAAACTTCAGAGGTAAGTTAAAATAGTACATTACTCACATCCTAGAAACAAAAGATTATTCAATCTCTGGATACAAAATAAACTTACTGCTAATGATAGTAAAACAAATATATATAAGAAATATGTTAGAATATATTACAAATCATTTTTTAAACTTACACTATTCTATTAGGTTGGTGCAAAAGTAATTATGATTTTGCTGTAAAAATACACAGTTATTACACATGCAGAATTAAGCATGCAATGACTAACGACAAATCACAGTCCACTTACAGTGAAGTAGAACTCTCTATGTTTCTGTGGAAAGGTCTCTATTTAAACATCATCTCCTCCATAACATTTTTGAGTTTAATCTACAGCATTCTGTTTTCTCTTGCCTCTGAACTCATACCACTTTTTTCTGAAATACCCCTAAGTCCCATTATCCCTTGCAGTGCTGAATTTAACTCTTCCGTGGTTTCAAGTGCATTATCACAGCCTTTCACCTTGTGTACAAGCAGTATCCTTGGTTGGATTTCAGGACCTATGGATGACATTATCTTTGCATTTCTCCTAGAGCTAAAATAAAATAGTCATTCAATACACATCTGTTACACTTTATTTTAAATTTAAGTCTCTGAGCTCAACAAGTTAACCCTCTCTAGGGAAGAGAATGTGAAGAACTTCAACAGGGAGGTCTCTAGGTATGTACAGAGTACAGACGTGCTATGAAGAGTGAAACTGGAAGAAATAAAAAATGAAGTGAAGAGGGCAAAAATGGGGCTGGCCCGCAGGCACTTGTAGAATAGGAAGAGTAACCAGCACACTAGCAATCAGAAAATAAATAAAATAAAATAAAATAAAGAGGAAAACCATCTCCATGGTGATTAGAATATACCATCATGGCTTAACTGGTTAATGGTGGTGGCAAAATATACTTTTAAATTATTTTAAAATGAGCCAGTCATGGTGGCTCATGTCTGTAATCCCAGCACTTTGGGAGGCCATGGCGGGAGGACCACTTGAGGCCAGGAGTTCAAGACTAATGTGGCCAACATGGTGAAAGTCCATCTCCACTAAAAGATACAAAAATTAGTCAGGCATGGTGGCATGTGCCTGTGGTCCCAGTTCCTCGGGAGGCTGAGGCAGGAGAATCCCTTGAACCTGGGAGGTGGAGGTTGCAGCGAGCCTAGATCGCACCGCTGCATTCCAGCCTGGGCAACAGAGCGAGACTACATCTCAAAATTAATTAATTAATTAATTAATTTGAAATGAAATCCCTTATTAGTAACTCCAAGGTCTCAAAGGCACAAAATAATTAGAAATTTATACTATTTTATGAACTATAATTTATCTTTTATGATGCATAAGGAAAAATATTGTCCACATCACTTAATGACATTGCCTAAAGTGATGAAGCCATTCTTTTAAGGCATTGCACTTAAGACAAAAGTTCGTATTATAAACATAATCTAGCCACCCACTCTTGGGTGATAATTTGGAAACTCTCTACTCATTCACTCTGTACTTTCTAAGCCACATGGATCAGAGACAGATGGTGCTTATTTGAATAAAATTTAAAATCCATATATTCTTTCTCAAAGAAAATAGAGAGAACAAGTCCTTATTACAGAAAGAATTTGTAATTTAATAATTAAGTTGTTTTTTCTTTTGTTCCTTAATTTCTTAGCAACTGAAAAACTAAAATGTCTTTTTATTTCCACTGAAGGAAAATGGAAATATGATGAAAATAATAGGAGTGCTTTCCCCACTGTATTCTTTTCTCAAGTAAGACATATCTTTTGCAAAAAAAAAAAAAAATCAAATCTGCTCTCCAGTTCACACAAGTGGAAAATTAAGAGTAGGCAGAACAAGTTTTGCAAAGTAGATGGTAGATTTATGAAAAAGATTATCTTTGCATGTTGTTATTTTTCAGCCAAAAAGCCAGGCAAGCAGGTTACAGAATAACCTATATAGTGCTGAAATACTGTAGTATATATCTTGAAATTAGCAGCCTACGTCTAAAAGTATACATTTCTCTGAATGAGTATCAGAGATATGGGCCATTCTCTTTAACAGGTTATAAAGCTACTGACAGCAGTTCTCTATGGAGAAGAGAGAAGTTTGGCAGAATTAGGCCACAAACCACGATTGTAAGAAGTGTCAACACATAATTTTGAGGATTAGTTGATGCCTTTTGAAAATGTACCCATTAAAACCTATCTATAATTTTTATGGGAAATTATTACCACTGATAAACGAAGCTTTCTAGTGGAATTGTTGATGAGCTTAACAACTACATGTGGGCACAAACTCTACTACTTTAATGGAAATAGTTGATCGCATGACCAGGACTGAACCACTTAGTAGGGAAATTGGAAATTTAATTTCAATCAAATGAACAAAAAATGAAGAAGAATGCTTGGAGTGGTAGCATAAAAAACACCGGCGATTAAAAACGTTTGGAACCTTTGATTACCCTTCAAAGGCATTTGTTGCCATGGTTTTTCAAGACCTCTGAAAGCTTCAGCTGTGTCCACAAAAGCTGCCAAGAAATTGGGGTTCTATACTGATTTTATTTGTCAGAGGCATTTTCTCTTAATTATCTCCAAGATAAAGATTACTTGGTCAAAGGGAGAGGAAAAAAAGAACTACTGTCATTTCACAGGTTGAAAGGCTATGATTTTCCTCTTCTGAGCTCTTCTTCAAATGCATGCATGCATGTATGCACAAACACATCTAAGTTTCCTAGCACCGCATTAACCATTAACAGGTACTTAACACTGGTAATGGGGATGCCATTCTTACATGGAATGAGGTTTTCAGGTCTTGACTTTCATGGTGTGTCTTTCTATATCTCTGATGAGAACCCGGAGCCAAACACCTAGTAAATTTACCAATCCCTGGGGGCAATGTCATTCTTTTAAAAATTTTCATTGCAAAGGCTTTCACTTGAAAATTACATGATAGGTCAGGCACGGTGGTTCACACCTATAATCCCAGCACTTTGAGAGGCCAAGGCAGGTGGATTATGAAGTCAAGGCCAACAGATCAAGACCATCCTGGCCAACATGGTGAAACGCTGTCTCTACCAAAAATACAAAAATTAGCCAGGCGTGGTGGCACACGCCTGTAGTTCCAGCTACTCAGGAGGCTAAGGCAAGAGAATCGCTTGAACCCAGGAGACAGAGGTTGCAGTGAGCCAAGACAGTGCCCCTGCATGCCAGCCTGGGCGACAGAGTGAGATTCTGTCTCAAATACAAAAATAAAAAATTACATGATAGTTTATATGTGTACACACTAAAACTCTGCTGCCCTCAGCCTCCGTCGTCATTTCTGTTGCACAATAGGTATGTTAACACATGATGGAGAGTAAAAAAAAAATAGAAGTAGAAATAAGCGAAGGATTAGGCAAGCTCTGGGTCAGAAAAAGGAGGCTATGAACTCCCACAGTACAAATAATTTGCAAAAAAAAAAAAAAAAAACTGGTTCTTGTTTGGACATCATAAAAATGCTTATATTTGTTTCTACAGTTTATTATTTGTACAGCTTAACGTGCTGGCAGCAGCATGTTCTTTTTTAAATTGTAAGCTCCTGGAGAGGTACATTTGGCCCTGTAGGACTAATTTATGATTTTCCTGTTTAGAAGGGCCTTGCACATACACTTTTGTTAATGAGAATGTTTCTTACAAGGTTTGGTAGGATTCAGGAAATGCTTATATTATTACGAAAATCAAGAGGAAGGTTTTAGAGTTACTTCTCCATTATTAATTATGTGCAACCTTCAAGAAGTATTCAGACCATACTTTTCATCAAGTTTCCTTAAAATTAATTGAGGAAATTAATTCAAATCCCCACCCCTGAAATATCTGCAGAGAGCTGATTCTGTTTCTGTGGCTGCTGGATAATTCCATCTGGACATCCAGCTATCATCTCGAATGCAGCGTGTCTAGAATTGAACTTATCTTACCCCCCGATGACTGGCCTTCCTCTTGATTTCCAAATCATTCATTTCTCAGTTCATTCAATCTATGTCTGAACCTCTTTAACTCCTTTCTCTCCTGGATAACCCATATTCAATCATCTTCAAGCAATGTATATCTTTTCATTATTATGTCATTTATTCTAGTCCCCTTTTTTCCATTTCACAAATGCCAAAATGTCCAGATTTTTAGTACATCTAAGCTAGTTGAATATCAGTCAAATTTGTCTTCATGCTTTGATTCTTTCCCTTCTCTGGTCTCTCTTTTATGCCTCTGGCAGATTCATCTACATTAAAGACTCTTTCATCATACCTCTCTCATAGTGAAAAGTATAATGTTTTTGTGTTTGCTAGAGCCCACAAACTTATCCTAATTTTTCATTTATTCTTTTATTTATTCATTGAGTGACTCTGAGGATATTGGGTGATTCCCTCTGAGAGTTCACAGTCAATATGGGACAGAACATGGACAATTAAATATATGCAATACAATGGAATAAACTAATATCAAGATCCCGAGAGAGAGAACTTCTGCATTATCTTCAGAGATTTCACAACAGTCACTTTTGATTAGGATTAGAATTTTTACAGGTAAATCTGGAAAGAAATTCCCAGCAAAGAAATGAAATCATCATATTTGTAGAAGAACAGGTAATTCAGTGTGTCAGGAGTGCCTATTTTAGAAGTAGAAACGGTGACTTTAAAATGACTAGAAAGTTAGGCTAGAACAAGATTGTGGAAGCGCTTGAACACTTGTTTAAGGATAATTTCATGGACTATGGAAGTCATGAAAGGATCCTCTACAGGGTATTGACATGATCAGTGATTTGCTTTATGACCACTAATAGAGTGTCAATGTGCAGACTGTTTCACAAGAAGAAAAAAGAAATAAGCAAACGGCTTAGATGAAGGAGAAGGCAAATGGAAACAATAAATTATTGCAAGCAACCTGGTGAAAGGTAACGTAGCTAACTCCACAATGGTAAGTGGATGAAAATGCATTTAAGAGGTAGACTCAACAGAACTATGCAAGAGCTCTGGAAACGTCAGAGGCAGAGACTGCAATGTGAAACAATGGAAATAATGAACTCCCTGGGTTGAAGTATGGATGCTGGAGGGAGTGGCGAGGGAAGTGACACACACAGCAGGCAGCCGAGAGACTGGTAGCAGAGGGAAACACAGGGAGTCACTGAGAAATCAGCCTGGGGCAGGAGCCAGGCTTTGGAGATATCGGTACAGCTGTGACACTTTAGGCCCCAAATATCATATTATTATATTAGTTTTCCTAGGCAGTAGCAATCTTTGGTGTTCCTTACTTTATAGATGTTTCTTTTCTCTCTCCTCTCCCTTTCTTTCCCTCTCTCTCTCTCTCTCTCTCTCTCTCTCTCCTCTCTGCCTCTCTCTCTCTCCTTCTCTCTCTCTCTCTCTCTCTCTCTCCCCCCACCCCCATAGGCTATTCTCATTCTCTGTGTCTGTGTCTTCTTATTCTAAGGATATGAGTTACACTAGATTAAGGATCCATATACTGGAGTATATACTGGAGGTATACTGTAGAGTACACCACAGTATAACTTCACCTTAATTAATTACACCTGCAATGATATTATTTCCATATAAGATCACATTCTGAAGCACAGAGGGGTATGACTTCAACATATCTTTCTGGGAGACACAATTCAGCCTGTACCAGATATATATGTGATTTCCTCAGAAACTGGGTGGAAAAAGAAGCAGAGATTGAAGACAAGCCCCTGCAGAATGTCCACTTTAGAGAGCTGAAGAGCAAAACAAAGGGAGAGAACAATAAGCCCTGGGTTCCAAGGCTGACTCACTCAGTTTCTCAATACTATTTCACATTTCTGGAATTCTCTTCCAAACTACCATTTATCTGCATGCTTATATCAAATGTACCACTTGCATTAACACTTCTCTTACCAGCCTAACCAGTGATATTTCCTCCTTCTCTGCAAGCCTCCAGCAGTTTTTATCTATCATGATTTTGACCCTTTGCCATATTAAACTATTTAGTAGGAATATGTCCCACATGACTGAAAGCACTGGAGCTATAACAACAAACAATGCTGACCAGAAGTCAGCTGTCACTGAGTTTACATCCAAGTTTGGGTGGACAGACAGTAACCAAATAAATAAATAAGAAAACTTCATAAGAATTTGAGAGCTGTAAAGAGAAATAAGAGTAGGATTACTCATGGAAGGATAATTGGACAAGGCCTCTCTGAGAAAGTGACTTTGGGCAGAGTCTGAATGACAAGAAACCAGCCAAGTAAAGATCTGGGTATTCCAAGCAAAGGGAAAAAGGAAACCATATGTGCTGAGATCCTGAGAAAGAAACATGTTGGCATGTTCAGGGAATAGCAAACAAAAACAAAAAAAACCCGCCAGTGTGCCCGGAGTATAGTGAATGGGGGAGAAGGAACCAGGAGTGAGAATATGTCAAATGTTTTCATCTGCAGAACAAAACTTTTTCTCTTGAGAGTAAGATCTACACTGAGAGTTGTAAACTCAAGACCATAGGATCTGATTAATATATCTAAAAGATCTCTCCTGCTGTTTCCTGGAAACTGAACTGTAGAAGAGAAAGTGTGGAAATAAAGAGACCAAAGGGTTAGAATCCCAGTTGTATCTCTGAAAATATAAAACAGTTATGAGATGGGAGAGCAGCCTCCACCTCTACCCCATTCTCTAAACTTTTCCAGACATAGGTGCACACATCAAGCCAGAAGGTGACCAGACACTAATGTGACAATAAATGTAAGAACTAATTCATTTTGAGTGAACAAGAGCGAGTCCCCCAAGCCCAAAAGAACTAAGATCTCTTTTAACAGAGCTCTACAAAGCAGATGAAGACAGCTAAATGGGCGTGAGTTCTTTAGCGACTTGAAGTTCCTGCTGACCCGCAGCAGCTGTTAAAGGAGCTATCCAGGGTGCTGGACTGTGTCACCCTGAAGCTTTCTAAGGCCAGATAGATCAGGCTCTGTTACACTTGTAGGACTTAAGGTCCCCACTGCATTGACCCACAACCAGACTCTACCCTGATACCATGTCTTCCTGGTCAAAGATCACCTGTAAGTCAATACCTGCCAGGGACATGTTTGTCTGATCGAATGATGAGCAGCTTCTGTTGGCATCTTATAGAAAGAATATAAAATGCCAACATAGCTAGTGGAGTATAGGTAGGCCTGGGCCCCCTTTGTGCCACACAACCTTCTGAAATAATAATGAAAGAGAAGCAGTGAGCTCAGTGGAGTCTTTTTCCTTCAAATTATATTCAAAGGTAGTATCTGGCTGCTGAAACTACAACCAGATCTGCTTACATAACTCATCCCAGAGTCTCTGTCTAAAAAGCATCTTAAGGAACACTACTTCTATGCCTGCAATGATTAATAAATTCATAAAATATCCAATTTCACCCCTTCTGATTTAAATAGCATCCTTCACTTTGCTTTTTAAAAAGAATGTGTTTCACTGGAGGCCATTACTCAATCTCTTAAGTAATCAAGTTTGTACACTAAGTAGTGGATGAAAATTTGTATGCTTTCAAGCCAAACACTTTACCTCTTCAACCAAAACACTTAGAACACGAGAATAATCTGACGTACACTCATTTCTAGCTCTCTTCTTAAGTAACAAAGAAAACAGGGAGAGCTGCAGCATCTTCAGAACTTCCCACCTACATGTCAGACCCTTCACCATCCTTAAATGTGTTTGAGGGGCAGTGTGATTTATAAAGAGTCACAGACAATTTCAGCAAAAACTTTTTAGTTCCAAGTTATCAAGACTATGATGAGAAAGCAGAACTAGAAGCCCTTAAACTTGCTCTGGTATTTTCCTTTTATACACACACACACAAACAAATCAAATACAGGGAAACACCTTTAAAGTAAGGAGGAAATCAATTACTTAGCTTTTACACAGTCTAGGATTAAATCCATGGCCCAGAAATGTCTTTGTCTTGCAGTACATTAATTTTGTTCATTTTTATGCACAGAATTCCCTGCACTCTGCCCTTCTTCCTGGTCTTCACTCGTGGACTCACTCATATGGCTGGACATGCATTCCCTCCTTCACCATGCTTTCTTGACACACCCTCCAGACTTAATCAGGAAATCTCTGAGAGCCAGACTCAACAACCAGCAGGACTGAGTGAAGTTTGGATCCTATGAGACGCTGCCTTCACCTCTATCTTGGCACTGTCATCAAATTGCTGGTTTATTGGTCTGTATGCCCCTTTACCTTGCAAGTTCTACGAGGGTAGGGACTAGGTTTCTCTGTCATTGCATTTCCAGGGTTTTGCACAGGGCTTTGTTAGTAAAGCTAGTCAATGACTAAATGAATGAATGAAGAACTGAATAATTTTAAGGTTCCTCCCTAAATCTTAAAGTTAATAATTCTGCATTGTTTCTAGGATTCTTCCAGAGCTTTGGACTCAATATTCATCCCATTTTAAAAACCTAAGATAAGTAACTTCACACTATGATACATAACAAGTTTCTGAAACCAAGTGGGAATTGCATTTTTATATGCTACAGTTTTAACACAGTTCTACTAGCTGGTCTGCATATACAAGATGGAGATAAGAGATATATGTATATATATTTAACTATCAAAGAGTAAGCAGAATTTTTTCAAAATATTTGAACTTGAGATAATGCCATACCAATAAAATATCTCACATTGTATTCATTGATTTTTATAAATATATTTTTCTTCTATTTTTTTCTGTTCTTAATGCTTAAAGACAATATTAAATGTTATGGGACTTTATACAATCTTATCTTAAACACTGAACAAAAATGATGCAAAAAATTTGTGAGAATATTGCCATTGTTTCTTGGAGGAAGATCATTTCCACTTTCAATCTTAATAATTTTACATGTATAACTGATATTTTCATTTCTTACGTTCCTCTATTGTTTTCCTTACCTTTGTCATACAGGTAGCACTTTATAAAATACTGACTTACTTTCTGATTGTATCATGAGAACAAGTACATTTACTTTCCCAAATACATTTCCTAAATAAATTCTAAATTTTGCGGGATTATGGATTATGTCTTACACTTTTTTTTATTTCTCTCAGAACATCTAATCAGATATAAGAGTAAGTTCTCAGTAAAACGTGAATAATCAAAACTTTAGATTTAAAAACCCTCTATTCCCTTTCCATAAATAATGGTATTTACATCAGATAAATAAACACTAAATCAGGTATCAGTAAATTATGGCCCACAGGCCAGGGCTAATTCGTTACCTATCAAAAAACTCTCTTTTATTAAAATAAAGTTTTATTAGCACATAATCACTTCCATGTGTTTACAGGGTCCCCTTACAGGCTACAATCCAGTTAAGTAGCTGCAACAGAGACTGAATTACCTAGAAAGCCTAAAATATTATTATCTGGCCCTTTACAGAAACACTTTGCCAACCACTGCTCCAAATCATTTGTACTAATGAGGAAATAGTCTAAGATCAATCTGTCCAATTGTGTAGTTAAACCTATCTGCTAACTATACCTCTGTCAATGCTCTTTCACTGCCAGATTAAATGCTTGGTGAAAACAACGGTATTTTAGATTACATAAAATCAAATAAACAGTAAAACCACAAATTAAGAGAGTTGTCAAAAGACCTCTAAGGGCTTATACTAACCTAAATCAAAATATAAATGTCATTTTTCTGAATTAAAACAGCATCATCTAATAAAATTAAATAGCCTGTGTGCATATATATATTTATTTATGTATGCTTAGCAAATGAATAATAAATATATTAACTTACATTTAGAATTTATACACACACACACAAAGATTACTATTGACAATGTCATTAATTTTATAAAAATATCAACAAAATAATCCATAGCAGAGTTCTAAAAGATGTTAAAAGCAATGTGTCAAAGAAAACGCTTTTAAAATGGACCATGTTGACCTCACATGCTACTCGATTAAGATATGAACAGCTTTAAAAAAAAAAAAAAAGAAGTCTCACTGGCAATGGAAGGAAAAATAAATACTATGTACCATCCTCCAAACTTCATCTCATATCAGGGCAGGAAAGAGCTATCACAGAAAGTCTATGAGAATCATTTCTTCAATCAGTGGTTATTAACTTAGCGGACCCTGGTTTTCAACAAGTTACTTAAATCTGGATTTTTGTAGAAGAAGGAATCACATGAAAACTCCAACAGAAATATTCTTAATATTTATATACTAACCTTCACTTAAGCTAAAAAGGTAAAGAATAAGAAGAGAGAAAAATGTCCCACACTTAAGATAAAAAGTGAATTCAGTTAGCCTAAACTGCTGTCAGATCTCTCTGTTCCTGTCAGATAAAAGATATTTACCACAGGTATTTTAGGTAGTAAAAATGATTAGTGTTTCCCCGGGGTATCTTATTATAATACAACAATAGAGACATTTCTGGAGTAGAAATAAAGTATAGCTGGCAGTATATTAGCTACAATTGGTAAACTATAGACAAGAAAAGGATAGAGGTAGGCAAGAAAATGTAATGCTCCGGGGAGATATTAATAACTGTTTGGTAAAGACGGTACATCCCTCATTACCAGAAGACATCAGCCACTGAGTCAACTCATAGCAAAATGTCCTGTCATCCACTGAGACAAGAAAGAGTCAGAAGAGAGGAAGAGGAGAACAAGCTAAACTAGAACAAAACAGAGTATTTCCCTGGACAAGAGCAGAGTAGAGAGATAATTATGCATGGGCAATGAACAGCATACACCAGATCATATAGGCAAAGTTGTCTACCAAACATGAATGTCTATCTGCCATCCCCCAATCAGGGCATACACACATTTCTTTTTTCCTTAGAGATCCAGCTAGTGGCATTCCTCTGCAGAGTTGCTCAAGACTGTTTGAGTCTTGCCAAAGGAAGGAAGTGGAATTACTCAGCCTCAGCTGCCCTGGCACGTGTCAACTCCTCCTCCTGAGATCCTGTCTCTTCTCCACATTTTCACCAAAGATACTAGTGGCACCTACTAGGTATTCATGTTTTGGACAAACGGCTGATTCTATGTCTTCCTTCCTCAGTCACTTTGGCTCTTAGGATCTGCTCGTAGGATCAAAAATAGAAGTCGTTTTCAACACACTATTACCTTGAATACTTCTCTTGAAGAAGGCCTTGCAGCCCTCACAGGACCAGACTCCATAATGGTAGCCTGAAGCATAGTCATTGCACACTGCACAGTAGCGAGTCTCCTTGGCAGATTCCATAGCCATACTTCCCTTGTCATTGGTACTGGCCAATCTCTCTCTGCCACCCTGGCGTCGATTATCTGAATTGGGCCTGGGGGGAAAAAAACAGTAAATCCATTAACATTAGAAAAGCAAAACATGCACTCTCTGGGAGATGCAGCAGATCCACTTTATCCTGACATTTTGAAATAATGAATCATAATGTAAGCTAATCTTTCATTACCTCTTGCCGTCTGTTGCAGCAAAAGGTGTTGCCCATTATATTAACCTTGAGGGGAAATTGTTCATTGCAAACTTGCTTTAAAAACACACTACCTGCACCAGAATATATTACCCAGAAAAATGGCAAAATGAAATTAGCTGGTTTCTAATAGACTTAATGTTTTTGCAGGAATTTACAATTATTTCAGAACAATTTAGGGACCAATGCTCACTCCAACTCTAGACCACACGCAGGGTCTTTAGGAAACAGAGACAAAGCATAAAATGGCTGGGACATTTGGAATTCAGATGAATGGATGAGCCACACAGAACACATGTCAAAAAAAAACAATTCAAATTTTTATGTCATTGCCACATAACCCTGGATATCAGTTTTCATAACTTAATCTGTAATTTGAAAATACTGTTCTTCAATATTCAAAACTCCTCTTTAGGAACACATAGAGACGGAGCACAGTGGTTCATGCCTAGAATCCCAGCACTTTGGGAGGCCAAAGCAGGAAAATTGCTTAAGGCCTGGAGTTTGAGACCAGCCTACACAATATAGCAAGACTCCATCTCTATAAAAGTGCTTTAAAAAAAATAGCTAAGAACTGTAGTTCTAGCTACTTGGAAGGCTAAGGTGGAAGGATCACTTGAGCCCAGGATGTCGAGGCTACAGTAGGCTATGATCATGCCACTGTACTCCAAACTGTGTGACACAGAGAGACAATCAGAGGAACACAGGAAAAAAATATGTAGAAAGATAGACAATCAGAGGAACACAGAAAGGGAACTGAAAATTAACAGTAAGGAAATTCTAGGAAAACCAAGAAAATAAGGAAGTAAAACGCTTTAAGAAAGTAGAAAGCTAAAAAAAATGTAGAAAGAGAGACAATCAGAGGAACACAGAAAAGAAATTGAAAATGAACAGTAAGAAAATTCTAGGAAAACCAAGAAAATAAGGAAGTAAAATGCTTTAAGAAAATACCTTAAAAAAATGTAGAAAGAGAGATAATCAGAGGAACACAGAAAGGAAACTGAAAATGAACAGTAAGGAAATTCTAGGAAAACCAAAAACATAAAGAAGTAAAATGCTTTAAGAAAGTGAAAGCTTTATGGAGAGAATGATCAATAATGCCAAATAGGGAAGAGACATTCAATAAAGCAAAGGCTGGTTAAGTGAATTTAGATCTGACAAAGCAGACTCTTAGCACGGAGTTTCCATAGACAGGCATAGGCAGAAGCCAAAATCCAGCAGATGGAAAGTAAGGACATGAAAGTGAGGAAAGGCCATTCCTTTGAGAACTTGGAGGAGAATAGGAAAAGATACAGCTATGGTGGCAGCTAAAGAATGTTAAGACCCAAGAAAATGAATTGTTTAGAATGAAGAGACTTGAGAAGGCCTGATATAGACTGAAGAGAATGGGCCAGTAGAGAAGGAACGTTGAAAGCACAAAGAAGAAGATAAAAGAATAAAACCAAGAAGAAAACTAGAGCAGCTGGGATTAAAAACATAGGTAGAGGAAACTGCCTCAATGAAGACACCTGGAAGAAGACTGGAAGGAAGAAGGTAAGGAACGTAGAGAAGGATGAGTTTGCATCTCTTACCTGACCAGGCATAGGAGTAGATGTCACGTTGGCCCAAGACTTGCCAGGCATGTGCAATCAAATAAAGGTGGGATAAGAGCCCAGCACAGTGCCTGGTGTATAGTTGGTACTCCATAATATATTTAAATGAATGGAGAGAGTGTTCAAAGTTGTATAAGAAAGCCAGGTAGGCAGATACTGAAAAATAGATGGAGTCAAGTTTCCTATGAAATTTTCAAAAGAATCAAAATCCTAAGATGAGCTAAAGTCAACTGATGATAGCACATCCAGGGTCTCTTGGCAAAGGAAGCTCATGCTTCCTGCTTCCATTCCCCACCCAAATACCCAGACCATACTCACTTTCACTGTTTCTCCCCTTCACAAGCCCTGTCTTTCCTTTTAGCCCAAATTGTATAACCTTTCCCTACCTCCTCGCTCATTACAATGGTCCACAATTTTGTGGTAGTGGTTCTCAAACTACATTTGCCATAATATTCATAAAATATTGGCTCCTTGGGTTGAATACGTCTGACTTTGCCAATTTTTTCCATTCTAAATAACTTAGTTCTGAGGTTGGCAGCCTCAAATAGGAATTCTTTATTTTTTAATGTTCTTTAGAGAGCACTGGCTCGCAGTTTTCAATTCTAGTTCATATTCTGTTACCCATCTCTTTCCATTTCACCACTATACTGTCGAACTTGCCCCCATCAACCTCAAATCTTTTTATTGTTTGTTTACTAATATGTTATGCATGATTCAAGTCAGTAGGAAACAGCTATGAATATTTAACTGTAGAAGCTTAGTGCTTTTAGAGGTGGGAGTAGATATTTAGCAAGTATGAAATGGACAGATTCAATGTGTTATAAGCCTTATTAATTGTTGTATCTAGCTCAGTGCACAGCACATAGCAGGCATTCAATACACGTTTGTTGAATGAATGAAGGAACGAGTGAGTGAACAGAATATACATGGCCAGAAGTTCCAATGTGTCAAGTATCTACACACCCATCCCTACATAATAAAATACTGTATTTTTTAAATAGCAGTAAGATATACATAACACAAAATTTTCCATCAAAACCATGTTTAAGTGTTCATCTATTCAGTAGTGTTAGATATACTCACATCATTGTGCAACCAATCTTTAGAACATTTTCATTCCACAAAACTGAAACTCTATACTCATTAAACACTCCATACCCATTTAACAGTAATTCCCCATTTTCTCCTTCCCCAACCCCCAGCAGCCATCATTCTACTTTTGTTCTCTGTGCATTTGGTAATTCTAGACACCTCATTAAGTGTAACCTTACAGGATTTCTCCTTTTGTGTCTGGCATATTTCACTTAGGATAATGTCCTGAAGGGCCATGGTGTGACTAATATTCCATTGTCTGTATATACTACACAGATGATTTATCCATTCATCCATCTATAGACCTCTGGATTGCTTCTACCTTTGGGCTATTGTGAATAATGCTGCTGTAACTATGGGCATACAAATATTTTTTCAAGACCCCAATTTTTAATTCTTTTAGATATACACCCAGAAGTAGAATTACTGGACCATATGAAAATTCTCTTTTGATGTTTTGAGGAATCACCAGTGTTTTCTGCACTGGCTGCACCATTTTGCATTCTCATCAACAAGGCACAAGGTTTCTATTTTTTCTGTATCCTCTCCAGCACTTCTCTTTTCTTTTTTTAATATGGTAGCCATCCTAATGAGTATAAGGGGAATACTGCATTTTTATGTAACCTTTTGCATGATGCCTCTCTTACTAGCAACTCCTAATCCCCATAAATTTGAAATAACATCCCTGTTCTAAACTCTCTAGCAGAATTTTTTACTTCTCTTCTGCTAGTTACAATTATATCCTTCAATTGATTAATTCTCATTTCCGTTACTATCTACAAAGTTCCTTGTATCTTACTCATCTTTAAAATGCCATACACTTAGAGTATAGTGCCTCACCTGGAATAGGGACTCAACAATATTGATATCAAATAAATTAATCAATGACTGAATCAATGAATTTATAGTTTTCACAATATAAATAGAATATGTAAATTTTTAATAAATATTGGTAAAAGATTTAATAGCAAGAGCCCATTTTCCTCAGAAATAGCAAAGACGTATGCTGTCAGCAAAATACCATTCATTTACATTTTATCTCTAAGATGATCCTCAGATTACTGAAAATCAACTGCAGACTTTGGGTATACAAATGGAAGGCCTCTAAAGTAAGACAGAGAAACCATACAGGCCATATTCACTACCTATAAAGCAACTTTTTTAGCCAACTTAGAAATCCATGTATAAGCACTGTCATTTATCATTTTGGCTCAGACTTATTCTATAAAGACTCTCAAAATATTATCAAAAAGAAGAAGAAGAATATAAACTAGATCAAGCTAAAAGGTATGTGGGATCTTTCTCTAGGCTGCAAGACCCTGTGGCACACTGAAATAATATTCATGTTGAGTATCCAACAGACTATGTCTTATAACATAACTTCCTCTAGACAGACAGCTATGTCCTCAGAATACAAACTAACGCAGTCCCACCATGGGCAGCAGGAAGGAACAGACTAGGAGGTGTCCATGTTTGGACTCAAACCTGGCTATAAAGGTGGGCTTCTCTGAGTACCTACGACTAGATTAATCCCAACAAATGGGCCTAAGAACAGGTCCCCACCTCGTCTCTTCCTGCTGCTCTCTACCTGGCCTTGGCTCACTGCACCTGTCAAAGATCTGACATTTCTAGCCTCACAGCTCTTTAGTAGAAAGTGCCTATACCATGTCTAAATCCATCCTTCTTCTCCTCCCTCAGCCTCAAAGGCCCTTTGTTTTTCCTAGTTATCATAGTACCAAAATGAATGTCTCTTGCTGGGCACATTGGCTCATGCCTGCAGTCCCACTTACAACAGGAGGCTGGGGCAGGAGAACCTCTTGAGGCCAGGTGTTCAAGGACACAGTGAGCTATGATTGTACCACTGCATTCTAGCCTGGGAGACAGAGGGAGACCCTGTCTCTAAAAAGTATATGAAATATATTTTTATTTAAAAGACTTTTATTTTCTTTGTTTAAAAGACTCGAAATGTTTCAGGGTCTGCCTTCCTAAGGGGAGAACTCACAAATCGTAACCTTTATTATATGTGAAGGTTCATCTATTTCTTTAGCAAAATTACTAAGATACCTCCTTCTTTGTAACATTCATATCTTTTTCTCATTGAATTGTCACCAAACCTTTACTGTTTCTCATCTTGAAACTCTATACTCATTAAACACTCCATACCCATTAAACAGTAATTCCTCATTTTCTCCTTCCCCAACCCCCTAATATTCAGATAGGCACTTTCTCTTAATACTCAGACAGGAAGTTGACTGGTTTACCAAGCAACACATTAAGACATTAGATGTCCTTCAACCTAACAGATGCCTGTAAAAATTCTCCGGAAAGAAGTAGAGCTGAAGCTCGAATGAGAAACGAATATATCAATGACAATGCATTGCAACCATGAAGCAACCAGTGTGACTAAGGAACAAAAGAACAGCAGAGAAAAGGATATCCAGAAGCATGAGAGACCATATTAAAATGACACAATACCACTGCATCTATGGAAACAGGAAACTTAACTGCCTTGATCTAGTTCTATTTTCATTACATCAATTGACTACTAAAGATTTCCAAGTACTGATATTACATATTCAACATCATTAAGAGGGATGTCTGAAGGTATTCATACGGGTCCAGAGAGTAGAATCTCTTGGACCAAGTAAAAACAGAGCATAATAAAAACTATTGGCCAATAAAATTTTCATTAATCAAGGAAAAGTTTAAAGCTCAGTGTAATCAAATACTGTTGTTTTTCCAACCATAAATAATGATACCAGCTATCCAAAAGCATTATTCTCCTGATTAACCAAGCAGTTTAAAAATTTTAAGAGGCCTTGGTTTTTAAAGGAAACATTTTTGTGAAGCCAAATTAAAAGAACCAACAGATGTCCACTCCCTAGAAATGTGGTTTAATTCAGTTCTAGTGTGACAACTTCATAAGGCTCCCTCACCAAATCAAGTCCCCAAAGCTATGTGCATTCAAAATTTCCTATACTTGTTTTCCATGGCACTTACCACAATTTCCAATCCTATATTTGGGTGATTATTGACAAGTATATGTTGCCCTAGTAAACAGTAAACTCCAAGAAGGCAAGAATCATGTCTCATTTGCTCCCAATTTTAACAGACAGACAGTAAGTCCTTGATATGATTTGGCTGTGTCTCCACCTAAATCTCATGTTGAATTGTAGCTCCCATAATTCCCATGTGTTCTAGGAGAGACACAGTGGGAAGTAATTGAATCATGGTGGCAGGTTTTTTTCAGTGCTATTCTCATGATAGTGAATAAGTTTCACGAGATCTGATGGTTTTATAAAGGGCGGTTCCCCTGCACATGATCTCTAGTCTGTTGCCATGGAAGACATGACTTTGCTCCTCCTTTGCCTTCCACCATGATTGTGAGGCCTCCTCAGCTATGTGGAACTGTGAGTCCATTAAATCTCTTTTTCTTTATAAATTACCCACTCTAGGGTATGTCTTTATTAGCAGTATGAGAACAAACTAATACAGTCCTTAATAAATATTTTCTAAACATACCTCCTACATCTAACCCATTACCAAATTTCATGAATTATTTCTTCAAAACACTCTGCCCATCCTTCTTTGAATTCCTTGTTTTTTCATTTGCACTTAAGAGCTCAGTGATACTCCACATTTGAATTACTAGAATTACTCTCCTGCCTCCAATCACTCCACAAACTCATCCTGCAAGCCACTGCCCAAAGAACTGCCATAAAGTACAACATTCTTCTTTGAATACCTTGTCATTTTATGTATCTGTGACCACTGCCTTTTGTTGAATCATAAACCTGTTTGAGAATATAACAAAAACACTGAAACTATCTTTTCCAGAAAATACACATAAAACTCTCAAACTTCTGCCTATATTCTGAGAGTGATAAATCAGGAAACTCAAGTTTAAAAAAAAAATCATCACTATATAGAATTAAGTCCAAATTCTTGAATTCCTTGCACCAATTAGTATTGGTCTTTTAGTAGCTCCCTAAGCAAAATGTTATCGAATTTACCTCTGAGAAATTGTTCACACTACATTCGCCCACATATTCATTGCTTCCTGTCACCTATACACATTTTATCTCTCCTGGAAAACCAAGCTCTAGTTCCACACAATTTATACAATGTATCCTAAGTATTACAGCTCACAGGGGTTCAACTTTACATGTTAGCTCACATAATACCTTCCCCACATCTCATGACATCTAGTTAGACACTAGCGTCTATGTCTGGCAACCGCTTAACTTCCATTTCCTTTGCAGCATTTTCTTTCTCCAGCAGGCTCCTAAACACCAGTGTTCCTCAGGGCTCTGCCTTCACCCCTCTGCCATTCTCAGGTGATATTTGCTCTTTGTGGAATCTCAGCCACATCCAACTGCTTTCCCACACCCCTCCCCTGGACTTCAGACCTATGTGCTAGATACCCACTCTGCACCTCTACATGAACAAAGAAATCTCAAACTCAATGCATGCAAAACTCAAATAAATATCTTTCCCAGAAAGGCTGCTCCTACTTCTGTGCTCTAATTTTTGCCCTATGTTCCACCAGAGGTATTTCAGCATCCTGTTCCCTGTGCCTAGAGCATCCTTCCTCTCTTCTGAAAAACTCTGTTTATCCTCCTGTTCTCAGCTTAAGCTTCATTTCCTCCAGGGAGCTTTGCTGGCTCCTGGGGTTAGGTTACTGTTCCTGAACTCTCCCTAGTATAGCAGAGATCTTTTCACTCCCCTAACTCAAAGCCTTCAGCAGCTTCCCACCACATCAGGGGTAAAGCTCAAGTCCTTCCGTGGCTTGGAAGGCTCAGCATGACCTTCACCCTTGTCTGCACTTTCACCCTCGTCTCCCCACACTCCTTCCCTTGCTCCTCAGGTTCCAGGTGCTACCACAGCTGCTCCACAAACACATCCAGGACCTCCCTCTCTCAGTGCCTTCTCCCTGCCTGGCTTTCTCATGCGGTTCTAAATGAGTATTGCTTTCCATCCTCATACACTGGTTTGTTTTCTTTATGGCACTCACCGCTCCCCAATGTCAAGCCAAGCCAGATTTTAATGTGTTTACTTATTGTCTGTCTTCCCCAGTGAAATGTAAGCTTCATTTCTTCCAGCACCTTGAGGAGAGCTTGGCATAGAAATAATTGTTGAATTAACAAGTGCATAAATAAACGATTGGTGCAATGGGCAAATCCATCGCAGTGCTCTTCTCTGTCTTACTCATATTATACCATAACCTCCACCATGGCAGGAATTGTGGTGACCTCACTTGCCATGGTCTCCCAGCTTATTCTTAGTGTCTGATACACAGTTGTATGATTAATAAATATTGGCTATCTGAGTGAGTGTATGGGCATGGTGAGTCCTCTGCCAATCCTCCCAACTCCATGCCTGCCATACCCCTACATTGCAAACCTGTCCTCCCACACTGCAGCAAGAGCCAGGCAGGGTTCTACCATGCAAAATGGACCCCTACACACAGCCCTTCATGTCTTCTCCACGGCTACCCTAAGATTTCAGAATCTTCTTTAGATGGTGGGCCCCAGAAAAGTAGCTTTAGCTCTAGTTACAGACTCACAGATTTCACTTATAATCTTAGGACATTCACAGGTCTCTTGAAGTCCATGAATGCCCCGCCCAAAAGACTTCAGAGTACGACCCACTGGCCTACAGGATAAATGCAGTCTCCTTAGCATCAGCCCACTGTGACCTGGCCGCTGTCTGCCTCCCCACCCTACCCTACCTGAGATGGTTAATTTTATGTGTCACCCTGCCCTGACCAAGTTAATACGTCTCTAGCCTTCACCCACACTCCTTTCTATGTTGGTCATAAGGCAAAAACCTCCTGAGTGAAAGTTACCCCTTCTCAGGTAGCAGCCAAAAATAAAGTTAATTGTTTCTCAAAATAATTCGCATGTGCCCCTAGAGGATCATGTATAGAACTACTCTGGCGTCCTTCTCATCATCATATAACTATGTGGCCACCGTGCATCTCCAGAAAAGAGATTCTATTGTAGTCATCTTTGCTTCTCAGTTTCCACCATGATACTAACAATAGCAGCCATTCAACAGATGGCTGTGGAATGACTAAAATTCTGTGTTCCATATTGTATGCCTTGCCTTCCCAACTAAGCTTTTCAAGAGTATGGATACTGTATTATAAATATTAATATAACACCCACACACAGAGAAACATAAAGTACCTGGAATCGTACTTTTAAGACAGAAAACACCCAGGAAATACCTAATGAATAAATTAATCAATAGAGAATTAAGAACAATTTTGCAAGAAGTATAGCTGAGACTGTTGCTCTGATAGAAGAATGTATTCAGGTAATGAGAAGCCAGTTATTGATGCTTGTATGTGTGCCAACATCCGAGTCCATCTGAATGTGGTCTCCTGTTTGCCTCTCTCTGCTTTAAATATCAGTATGGATGGACAGAAGCTGGAGGCAGTTTGTGTCTGTGACCAGAACATACCTCCTGGGTATTTCTAATTGCTATGCAATTTTGTATTTATTTATTTATTTTTGTATCTATTTATTTTCCATAAAAGTAAATGTATGTTCTTAAAAATAATTGACAAGAAGGACTCAACCTAAAATGATGAAGTCTGGGGAGGAAAATCCTGATTCTCCTTTTTAGAAAAGCTCAAGGTAAATGAGTCCTGGGCCAGGTTTGAGCAATGCCCTAAACCATGTGGTAGCTATGTTCTGGGGCAGGCAGGTTAAAAACTGTTTCCTGCATGACAAAATAGGTCTTCCCAACTTTTTACAAATTACTCTAGCTCCTTTATGCTGTTTATCTGAAAACGTAATATATCTGTCTCTTATATTATCCATTTAGTAATATAATATTTATTTAATTTTATTTGTAATCATTGTGCCTTTTAGTTAATAAGCCAAGGCAGGTAAGGCTTGTCCCTAAAATGTACAGAAGAAAATTTCTTCCAAAAAATAACTGGCGATATACGCAGTTGAGAGAAGCTCCACAAAATTATCTAAGGAGAAGGTTATGGCTGCTATTTCAGCTTCTGCACAAAGATTAGACCACAACTTAGAATCCTGGAAAACCCAGCATGACCCTTGGTCTAATAAAGTAAAAGGGGCTGGCCAAGCAGGTGAGCAGATTTTCACACTAAATTGATGGTTGTAGCAGGCACTGCTTTAAGCATCTTACATGGATTAATTCATTTAACCCTTGAAAGCACTCTAAGAAGTACTATTCCAACACCAGTTGTTTTAGAAATAGTAACCAAGGTAACTAAGGCACAGAGGGATTAGGCGACTCACCAAAGTTGTACAATCAGAAAACAGGGAGTCAAAGACCCAGGAAGTCTGACCCCACAGCCCAGGCAACCGGAAGCGAGCAGGATCCTCGGGAGCCTCACCAAAGGGCTCACAAACCAAAGGGAAAGTATTTCACACCTGGAAACAAAGTCATTACCTCTGATCTCATCCTTAAACCCAGAAATACTAAATCCCATTAGAAATCACCTGCAATTAGCTGGGTGTGGTAGCTCACACCTGTAACCTCAGTGCTTTGGGAGGCCAAGTTGGGAGGAATGCTTGAGCCCAAGAGTCAGAGACCAGCCTGGGCAAGACAGTGAGATCCCAACTCTACAAACAATTTAAAAATTAGCCAGGTCTGGTATGCACCCATAATTCTAGCTACTCAGGAGGCTGAGATGAGAAGATCGCTTGAGCCCAGGAGGTCGAGGCTGCAGTGAGCTGTGACTGTGCCACTGCACTCCAGCCTGGGTGACAGAGAGAGAACCAACCCAAATGCCCATCGATGATAGACTGGACAGGGAAAATGTGGCACATATACACCATGGAATGCTATGCAGCCATAAAAAACAATGAGTTCATGTCCTTTGTAGGGACATGGATGAACCTGGAAACCATCACTCTCAGCAAACTGACACAAGAACAGAAAATCAAACACCACACGTTCTCACTCATAGGCGGGTATTGAACAATGAGAACACATGGAAACAGGGAGGGGAGCATCACACACTGGGGTCTATGGGGGGAAACTAGGGGAGGGACAGTAGGGGATGGGAAGTTGGGGAGGGATAACATGGGGAGAAATGCCAGATACAGGTGATGGGGGTATGGAGGCAGCAAACCACATTGCCATGCATGTACCTATGCAACAATGTTGCATGTTCTTCACATGTACCCCAAAACGTAAAATGCAATAAAATATATATTTTTTAAAAAAAGAGAGAAAGAGAGATAAATTGCCTGTAATTATTTATTATAAGGGCATTTTAAGGGAAAATGCTAATTCAGTTTCTAATGCAAAGGTTGAGAACTCTGTTGAGTTCCATGAAAACAGAGTTAATGGAGCTGACAGTCATACAAGAGAATGGCTTGATGAAAGCCTGAATGTTTCCTAAAAGTATGATTACAGACAATACCTAGTTTAACTCACAAATAGAAAATGATGCATCATTAATGCTCACGTATACAAGTTCTGAAATTCTTTATGCACAAAGAACATTAGCATTCACCATTCAAAATTTAAGGCTCTCTGTAAAATGTCAAGAGGCTTTCCCACTCACTTAAGAAAAATGTCTTCACCCCAAAATAGAGGCAAGTGTTGATTTTTCACGCTAATGGGAAACAAGAATAGCCTGGTAAAAGTTCCCTAAAAACCCATTTAGTCTTTATCTTTTTATCTTTTGTCAGTTACTAATGTGTAACCAAATGACCCAGCTGAGTTTCATCACCTCTCCTTTCTCACCAATCTGCTCCAAGTGCTAATGAATGGTGAGGTCTAGGAGCCCAAAGATACAAGAAAGAAGATACACTGAGGACAGAAAAAAGGTAAGTCGAGAGAGAGAGAGAGAGAGAGAGAGAGAGAGAGAGAGCTGCAGTTTGACACCACATCTTCTTTTTTTAAAAAGACTCACTTCCAGGCTAATTTCCACAGAAAGC
Source organism: Cheracebus regulus (assembly GCA_963574635.1). Taxonomy (NCBI): domain Eukaryota; kingdom Metazoa; phylum Chordata; class Mammalia; order Primates; family Pitheciidae; genus Cheracebus; species Cheracebus regulus. Next base: position 36,249 of record CAUYQU010068848.1, read on the forward strand.
ATGGCACTATATTAGGAGACAGTAAGTTGATTCACCTGCAGAATTACTAAGAAATTCATTCATTTATTCAACAGCATTGAGTGAGCATCTAGTTGAAACCATCCAGGGAAAGTACCAGGACAAAGGACAGATACAAATGGAGGAGTAGAGAAGCAGGGAGCCTAAGAGGAAGGTGCCCAGAAGGAAGAGAAGGCAGCCAGCCACTGCGCTGGAAAGCAAACAGCTCAAGGCAGAAGACTCAGGCCCTTCGGAAATGCGCTACAGGCGAGAGTCCTAGACCCACTGACTAACACAGAAGTATAGAACTCCAAATAGGAAAACACACCTGCTTACACACTGGCCTCTGGCCTGCTTTTGAATGTGATCTATAAATATTTCATTTAAGATCCTATCTAAAAGATAGGACCAATATGTCATCACATAAAATTCCACACACATGTCCAGAATGCAAATGGAAATTTTTGCTACAAAAATTATTTGGGAATCTGTGTGTCATTAGGGATCACATTGCTGCCAATGTGATAAATTTCAGGAAAAAGAAAGAGGAGCAGGCTATTGTGATGAAAAGTTCTAGACTGAGTCATACTCTTAAGTTCTGAACAGAAAGCTGCCAATAACAATTGCATGCCTTAAACAAGCCATCAAACCAATCTGGACCTCAGTTTCTTCATCTGTAAAATGAGAAATTACAACTGTGCTTCCTAAATTTCCCATCTGGCTCTACAATTGTGTGACCAACATTCTATCCCTTGCCTCCAACCAACAATAACATCTGTAGCCAGCTAGAATTTCTTCACCGCATCCAAGAGGGCACAGCCCATTTTTCAAACTCTTTATTTAGAGAAATGAAATGGATAAAAGATTAGTTGGGAAGAGGTGGTAGCACTGCATTTAAGTCTTCTTAGTACTCCCATGACCAAGTAATGATGACAAATGGCCATTTCATCAGAAGAAGCTGTCAGTGATAGCCATTGTGTTTCTAATGCTGAAATGATTTTCCCACCAAAAAAAAAAAAAAATCACTTCTCTAAAATGAGGCATGAGAAAACAGACAGAGACAGGAAACTAAAGTAAAGGAAGGAACAGAGAAACAAAGAAAAGGGGGGGAAACACTTCTATATATCTGACATATTCTTAGTTCAATGAACTCTCTCAATGATGGAAGTGAGAACTTGAATAGAAAAAAAAAGAGCTGAGATATCAAAGACAAAGTAAACATAATTCATCTGTTGTGGCATTGCCCAGCTTAGCACACATGGTTAGAAAGAGTCCAGCAGCAAATGAGTGATTCTGGAATAAAAGACAAGTTGGATATGGCATAAAACAAAGAGAGGTTCTTTTTTACACAGAACAACTTCAACAGTGGCAAAGCCGAATTCTTAAACATAATCACAGACCAGAAATTGTGACATCTCTGAGTAGATGCTAAGGCACCTCTTGGATGTGAAAGTTAAAACTAAATCTTCTGGGTTACTCTTCCTTGATTTTCCTATTCACCCTACAGTAAGTGAAGTCAAAGAGCACCCTATCCTTTTGCTGCTCATGTAACAAAGGAAAACAGTCTTGTTTACTTTTTTTTTTTTTTTTTTTTTTGAGATGGAGTCTTGCTCTGTCGCCCAGGCTGGAGTGCAGTAGCACGATCTCGGCTCTCTGCAACCTCTGCCTCCTGGGTTCAAGCAATTCTCCTGCCTCAGCCTCCCAAGTAGTTGGGACTACAGGCACACGTCACCACGCCCAGTTAATTTATGTATTTTTAGTAGAGACCGTGTTTCACCATGTTGGCCAGGATGGGCTTGATCTCTTAACCTCGTGATCCGCCCGCCTCAGCCTCCCAAAGTGCTGGGATTACAGGTGTGAGCCACCGCGCCCGGCCTTGTTTACTTTTAAAAAGACATAGCAGAACCTTCTGCAGTGTGGTTTGCAGACAGTGTCATCTGGAGACCCCGGGAACTTACCCTGGGAAATGTATAGAGCTGCAGTTATATTGATGTCGTGGTGGGAGAAGATTGGGTTGATGTGTGTGATACGCCCTACCAAGGCAGCAATTCTATGACTTGTTTGGAGTTTTGGAGTTTGGACATGCTATTATGACCTCTTTGACTTAGGGTAACACATACAGATTGCTCTCTGGAATACTTTCACCTGTTCCTCCAGATTCATCTCCTTCTGTTCCTTCACCCACCTTCCATGTACTTTGCAGGCCAGCAAACAATTACATGACATTCCCAAATCTGCCATGCCTGTGCCTATCCTTATGCCTTGGCTCATGTTTTTTCCTGCCAAGAATAGCCCTGTCTAGCCCTTTCAAGTCTAGAGGAATCTTCATCACGTTGACTCAACTTCACTCTGCTACCTCTCTTCTTTGCACCTCTATCTTCTCAGCCCCCATCACTCTGCGCTGAAACCTACGGTTACACAGGTTTTATACCTGTTAGACTAAAATCCCTGCAAGTAGCATCTAAAAAAAAGGAGGCAGCCAATACATTAGTTGTATTTATTTAAGTTGAATTCAATTCAAATGAATTATGTGGAACTGATTCCATGATATCCCCTGAAATAATTAAAAATACCTTGAGAGGTCAGTAAATCAGTCTTGATATGTGCCCAGTTACCTGCGCAAAGTTCCCATAGGCGACAGTAGAGCAAAAGAAATTTCGAGTCTGGATGAGTCACTTCCAGTTTACTAGGATTTTCTAAACCACTATCTAAGGGACTTGGGACCAAGTTACATAATATGTAAATAATTTTGTGTCATTTTCCTCATTTGAAAATAAGAATAACAGCATTTTCTCTATCTGGAGAGATGATGACATTGTATAACATTTCTGAAAAGAAGTTAAAACTCATGAAGCCAGATGCTTGACGCTAATCTTTAAAACCTGCTTTGAAGTTTGTCTTTCAATAAATGGACTACGCTGCAAAGGCTTTTAATCATCATGCAATACTTGATTCCTCTCTCATGTCACATCCACCCCGTTGGGAAATCTCATCAGCTTGACCTTCGAAGTGTGAATCAATACAGACTCTTGATATTTAAAGACATAGTGTTAACTTTAAAAATATGATGGTATTGTAGTTGGGCTTTTAAAAATTGTCCTCATCCTTTGGAAGTGCATATGAAAATATTTACAAATGAAACATCGTAGTTGAAGCTGGGTGATGTGTACATGAAGGATCATTATGCTCTTCCACTTGTGTAAAGGTTTGAAAATGTCCACAATAAAATGTCAGATCAGGTCATTCCTCTCTCTCAAACCTTTAACTGGATTTTTCGACTCACTCAGAGTAAAAGCCAGAGTCCTTAAGAATCTGCCTACCTACCTGCCTCTCCTTACCTACCTCCAACTTTTTTTTTTGCTTTGCTTTGTTTTTGAGACAGGGTCTCACTCTGTCAGCATGGCATGATCTCAGCTCACTGCAACCTCTGCCTCTTGGACTCAAGTGATCCTTTCATCTCAGCCTCCCAAGTAATTGGGACTATGGTGCATGCTACCACATCTGGCTGATTTTCTTTGTATTTTTTGCAGAGATGGGGTCTCACCATGTTGTCCAGGCTGATCTCAAGCTACTAGGCTTAAGTGATCTGTCTGCCTCAGCCTCCCAAAGGGCTGGGATCACAGGTGTGAGTCACCATGCCCGGCACCTCCAACTTCTTACTCTATGCCAGCCACGCTGGCCTCGGCGCCTCAAACACACCAGGCATGTTCCCACATCAGGGCCTTTTCCCTGCTGTGCCCTCAGCCTGAAATGCTTTTCACCAGGATATCTTCATGGCACTATTCCCTCCCCAATCAAGACTTTGCTTAAATGTCACCTTTAAGCAAAGTCTTGAATAAAACCTTTCCCAATTTGTCAATTTATCCCATTAGGCAAATTGATCAGTGATTCACTGATCTCTTCCCAGTGCTGATAACAGTACCTGGTGTAGAGTAGATGGTCAATGAATATGTGCTGAATGAAAAAATAAGCAAACTGGGTCAGCCACCCCATGAGGCTAGCTAGAGGTTTTACACCATCAAAAGAGTGAGTTAAGAGCATGGGAGACAAGCCACCATGATCACTGTAAACCAGGCTGCCAAACTATGATTTCAATTGCTGCTTACAAGGAGGAAGAACAAGGATCCCATGTGGTACCCAGGAAGTCAATGAAGTTATTAAAGTGGAGTTGTCTAGAGCCTGAGGATCAAATATCCAGTAGTAAAGCTGTCCTTTTACTCCTCAGAAATATCTAGCCCAGTCCTCACAGCACAGGCTGGCACATTCTAGTCTCTGCCCCTTAGAAAAGAGCTACCTCTCATTTCTAGACACTATCCTCTCATGGTTTTGTCTAGACAGTAGAATCAGAAGCAACTTAAAATCCCTGAATATAAGGCTCAAATTCCCAACCTGTATGTCATTCACTCTTATCTTCCTAAAAGCTTTGGCCTTGCATTGGAAGAAAATCAACTATATATCTTTATTACCCTTATAGGTGGTATTTATAACTTTTTGTATTGAGCTCAGAAATCCACTTCCTGATGCTCCTGCTACAGTCTAAGCATACAATGCAAAGCAAGGTGTGAGCATGCCTTGAAGCCAAAGCCAAACCACACAATCAACTTTCAATTCCTTCCCTCCCCCATCCCCAGGGCTCTCTGCTCAACCTGGTTAATGTCCAACCGGGCAAAATCACTCAGCTGTTAGCTAGTCACCTCAACTCCCACCCACGAAAGCAACCAATTTCCTACGTACCCAAGAACGCTGGAGAACACATTTATTTATTTTTTTCTTTCTTTCTTTTTTTTTTTTTTTGAGATAGAGTCTTGCTCTGTCACACAGGCTAGAGTGCAGCAGCATGATCTCGGCTCACTGCAACCTCCATCTCCCAGGTTCAAGCGATTCTCCTGGCTCAGCCTCCCAAAAATTGGGGTTACAGGTGCATGCCACTATGCCTGGCTAATTTTTGTATGTTTGGTAGAGACAAGGTTTTACCATTTTGGCCAGGCTGGTCTCAAACTCTTGACCTCAGGTGATCCACCTGCCTTGGCCTCCCAAAGTGCTGGGATTATAGGTGTGAGCCACTGTGCCTGGCCAAGAACACATTTCTAGGCTTCACTCTGACTCTTACTCCCAGTCATGCCTTCCAGTGTGACACTGAGAGTTCTTCAACAACCTCATGTTAGGACTGAGTAAAAGGAAATATTTTGAGGACTTCAGAATTCTCACTTCCATTCCCTTTCCAATGGCCTCATCAAAAAGACTTCAGATAATTTTTCCCCAGAAAATGACACAAGTACAGTTACTTATCTGACCTATAGTTCACTAATTGCTGGAGCATTTCCTCATCTCACTGTCTCCCATGCATATCCTTGTTCACACCAAAGCCTTGATTTATTTACAAACCCAAACACATATTGGAGAGCCCCATTCCCACGGCCCAGTTGTAGCCACACATCCCTTGTGCGCATGCTGTCTTCAAGTCCACCAGAGTCAGGGTCAAGTTCTACCAAGTCAGCCACCCTCAAAGTGTGGCAAACTGAATGGGCAGAGGAGGGGGAGAGCAGCTCTCTTCAATGCTTTATCTAGATAGGAGGTTTACTTTTGTCTTCTAAATCTTTCACTTCAAAAAGCATTTCAGAGATTTGTTTCTCTGAACTACTCTTTTCTGAAATCCAATTGAAAAATATGATAGTTTCCCCAAGACAACAAAGATACTGTTTTTATAATACTCATGATCTTACTCATTCACAAAAGTTACCTAATCCATAGTTCTGAAAGCAAAAACTCTTTTTTTTTTTTGAGACTGAGTCTTACTCTGTCACCAGGCTGCAGTGCAATGGCGTGATCTCAGCTCACTGCGACTTCCGCCTTCCAGATTCTCCTGCCTCAGCCTCCTGAGTAGCTGGGATTACAGACAAGCACTACCACATCTGGCTAATTTTTTGTATTTTTAGCAGAAACAAGGTTTCACCATGTTAGCCCGGCTGGTTTTGAACTCCTGACCTTGTGATCTGCCCGCCTCGGCCTCCCAAAGTACTGGGATTACAGGCATGAGCCACTGCACCTGGCTGCAAGAACTCTTTTTACCAGATGCTATTCCTTAATGTTCCCCTCATACATTGTAATATTTTCTCTTATACTTTAATTATCCTTCTTTACAATTAGCAATAATTACAATTATCTGAATGACAGCAATGTCATTGTATGTTTAATATAAACCTGCATCTTCTATTATAATCAATAATCATGACAAAAATAAGCATGCAAATTCTAAATCAGCATGCTTCCCTTCCTGGCAGAATAGCAGATGGGAATGGGCACCACAAAAGGAAACCTCCAGACTTCAAAAGTTTAAGCCCATTAAACAGGGAGGCAACATGGCGAGGGCTGCCAGATTTCACCAATAAAAATGTAGGACATTCAATTAAATTTGAATTTCAGATAAACAACAAATAATATTTTAGTATGATATTGCATGGGACATGCAGAAAGGTTATTTGTTATTTCACTGAAATTCCAGTTTACCTGGGCATCCTATGTGTTATCTGACAGGCCTACATATGGTGCTTCTGAGAGAAGGCAGCAGGGATGCACGAATCCAGCCACAGTTACAGATCTGAGCTCAGGACAATAAGAAATCACCACAAGCTTAACCATACTTTTCTCGTCCAAAGACAAATGTCTGTTTTGGACGTAATTAGACAACTTTGAAGGTGCACTAAGTCTTGGGCCAGTGGGATATCACACTAGGTTACTGTTCCTGTTTTGCTAAAATTATGTAGGAGTTTACAAAAAACAAAAGCTAAAGTACCTTCTGATTCACATAGCTTAGGTTACCAAAGAGAAACTCCCTCACTTTTTTCTTTTTTTTTTTTTCTTTTCTTTTCTTTTTTTTTTGAGGAGTCTTGCTCTATCATCAGGCAGGAGTGCAATGGTGTGATCTCAGCTCACTGCAATCTCTGCCTCCCAGGTTCAAGCGATTCTTCTGCCTCAGCCTCCCGAGTAGCCGGGACTACAAGACCACACCACTGCACCCAGCTAATTTTTGTATGTTTAGTAGAGACGTGATGTCACCATATTGGCCAGGCTGGTTTCCAACTCCTGACCTCATGATCCACCCACCTTGGCCTCCGAAAGTGCTGGGATTACAGGTGTGAGCCACCGTGCCAGGCCTCCCTCACCTTTAAGAACTCCCTGGCACAGCACCATGAGACATGCAGCTTTCATTTCTCTTTCTCACTTTCTCTCCACCTGCTGGAGTTCTCCTTCATGTAGGAGACTGGACTTTGAGAAGATTTAAAAAGATCATCTTCCAAAGAGAAGAAATATTGACTTAGAAAAAGTTGTCATGGACCTAATCTTCCTGTGTTTAATATTATCTATCTTCAAGGAAGCACCAGAATAAATCCCTCGGTATATTAAGTCTCTTGGTATCACGAGGGGAGTGAGCTTTGTTTTCAGCTCGTTAGTGGAACTTATTTTGCTGCAAGGATCTTGATAGTACTTTCAAAACCAGAAGAAAATACATTTTGGCCTTCAATTTTTCACAGAAAGGAAAAGAAATGTGAAGGCCAATCTCAAGAAGTCCACATTAACTTTTTCTATTCAAATTGTTTTTCTTCTACATGAATTCAAGCCATAAAATATTGATATTAAGAACCTATTAATTTCTACATTCTCTCTTTACAGCATTGTGAATTGTAAGATTTTTCATATCTCCTTTTAAAATATTTTAATTGGAAATTCTAGCAGTTCTTTGACTCATTTAAGAAAACCAAAGTGAAAAAAATGCTATAGATTTCTTTAGTTATAAATTCTATCCTAATAAATATATCTCTACAAAATAAGTGTGTCAAATCATCTTGGTGTGGTACACTTACAACCCATCAGCCACACCTTTAACACATGTAATATAACACATATCACATTAGGTTACTATTCCTGTTTACTAAAATTATGTAGGAGTTTACAAAAAAGAAAAGCTAATGTACCTTCTGATTCATGTAGCTTAGGTTACCAAAGAGAAACTCCCTCACCTTTTTCTCTTTTCTTTTTCCTTTTTTTTTTTTTTTTTTGAGATGGAGTTATACTTCCGACATATGGGTCCATCAGTTGCCATTCTTATTAAACTTTCATTTCATTTCCTGGAACAGTATTAAACTACAAGGGGAAAATTTAATAGTAAACAGTATATAACCAACATCCGGCTTAGTAATTAGTCTCAGAGAAGACACATGTTTTTCAACATGTGGACCAGGTAACTAAAAATGTCTATCATAACGTGGCTACTAGATCAAGCACAGATCAAATTATTTTTTAAATTCTGTCAATACTAAAGTGAAATACTATAATGAAATAATACAAGTTCTATTTTCACATTGGTGATAGTGGACTAAAAATAGCACCCAACTGCTTCAGAAATCTGAAAGGAGACAGTATAAGTCTCCAGGGAAGTCTGGCAAGGTCATTCCTAACCTTTAAGACTTGGAAACAGAAAAAAAGAAAAAGAAAAAAGAACAAAGAAAGAAAAACAAGGGACTCTTGAGTCCCAAAGTAAACAAGGTATAGTTATTAAATTAAGAATAAATAATCTAAATGGAACTATAGGAAATAAGTCATCACTAGAGAACTAAAACTGATGTGGCAAACAGAGATTAAAAATTCTCACATGAACCATATACCAATTAAACGGATGGCCTGTCTAGACAGGCATGGCTGGGCATTCACTTTAGCCATCATTATAATTTTGTAGTGACCAGATTGAGGTATTCTGTCATCCTGCTTTGCCTGAGCTTCTACTATAAATGCTAGAACAGTAACAATGAGTATGACATGGTCTTATGTTCTTGGTGACCAGAGACTGGTGCATGTCTCCATCTATTAGGTGTGAGGTACTGGTCAGGAGTCAAAATAAAGGATCTAGTCCTGATTCTGTCTCTACCAGCTGGGAAACCTTGGGGGAAGTTCTTTCATCTTTCTGGACTTTGATTTCTTCACCTGGAAAATAAAAAAGGTAGGATTCCATCATGTCTAAGGCCCCTCCTGGATGACAATACTGTGATTTTATGATTATATTTGTGTCAAGAGAGGATTGCACCAAATGAACACTATAATTTTATCCAGATTTTAAGTTCTCAGATAGGTTTCACATGCAGAGAAATTCCTAAGGTTGCTATCAGCAAGTCTTTGTAGAATTTCATTTAATGGCTCCTGATATTAGAAGGAAAAACATCGCCCTACTTAATGGAAAATTGTTTAAACATGCTGTTAGTAAGGATCATAAAAATAGCCATTTCCCATAAAAATAAAAGCAGCAGCCTCAGGACACGGTCTAAGATGAAAGCATTGTCACAAGTAAAGTAAAGGCAAGGAATTAACAAACCAACTGCCAAGTGAATTGATCAGCAACAGAAGAGATCCTGTCCATTTTTCTGCATAATCTAGTTGGTTAGAAGCTTAAGCTCCAGAGTCCAAATTCTAGATCTAGAATCCCTAATTCTCCAGTACTAGTTGTATGAACTTGGGTAAGTCACTTCCCCTCTCCAAGTCTTAGTTTCTACATCCAAAAAATGAGAATAACAACAGCATCAGCCTCTTATGAGCCATATAAGGTTTAAACAAGATGATCATTAAGATTTTCGGCAAGGCATCTGGCACACTGTGTTCAAAAAACACTAGCTATCAGTGTTCTTCAAGCTATTTATCTGATTCTTAACAATTTACCCTTACTTTATGATTTCAATAATTTGGCTCTATAGGTCAGTGAGCATTTATTCTGTCCAAGGAACTGGGCTGGAGCTCTGAGGAGTACCGCTCAATTCCTCTTCACAACCTCACCTGCCCTTCTTTGTCTGGCTAAATCCTCATTCTTAAAACACTCAGTTGAAAGGGTCACTTGCTCCATTAAACAATTTTGACCTCCATATCAATGGACTGAGAACCGCCATCTGGTTAAGTGCCTCTCCTCAATGCCTAGCTGTCTCTTTTCTATCATGGTTCTTATTCTACTGTTTTTTTTAATTGTCTGTACATTTGTCATCTCCCTCACTCAACTACAAACTCTTTGATGACATTCTCTGCATCTACCACCAAAGCCAGTACACAATGTCCAGTAATGCTTGCTGAGTGAATGAATATGATAAATGAATTCATCAATCTATGAAATTACTCTGATATACTCTAGAAGGGTGGTCCCCAACTTTTTGGCACCAGTTCCATAACCAGTTTCATGGAAGACAATTTTTTCACAGACGGAATAGGGGATGGTTTGGGGATGATTCAAGTGCATCACATTTACTGTGCATTTTATTTCTATTATAATTGCATTGTAATATATAATGAAATAATTATGCAACTCACCATAATGTAGAATCAGTCAGATCCCTGAGCTTGTTTTCCTGCAACTAGACAGTCACATCTGGGGGTTATGTGGGTGATGGGACACAGTGACAGATCATCAAGCATTAAAATCTCATAAGGAAAACCCAGATCCCTTACATGTGCAGTTCACAATAGGGTTCTCATTCCTATGAGAATCTAATGATACCGCTGATCTGACAGGAGGCGGAGCTCAGGCAGTAGTGCAAGCAATGGAGAGTGGCTGTAAACACAGGTGAAGCTTCACTCACATGCCCACTGCTCACCTCCAGCTCTGTGACCCAGTTCCTAACAGCCCCCAAACCAGTAGCAGCCCAAGGTCCAGAGGCTGGGGACCACTACTCTATACATTAATAAAATCTATTAAACAGATGGGGGAAACAACTCTATTTACCACTAAAATGAAAGGAATTCTCTGGTAATTATAACAAAAGTACCGGGGAAAGGTGCTATATGCACACTGAACATATGCCAGGTGGAAAACTCACCTGATAGGGATAGCATTTGAGCTGAACCTGGACTTCTGGGTAGAAACAGCCTAACAGAGATGGAACAAGAAGAAAGAAGGGTACATGGTACAGATGAAGATCACTATGAAGACAGAAGTAGGAACATGCCATTTAAATGTGGCTTTTTAAACAAGAGCTTCTTGGAGTGATGATAGGAGATTGATTGGAATCAAAGTACAAGGGCTTGAATGCTTGAATGCCATGCCATGGAGTATGCATGTTTTCTCTGACTAGCCTGAGGGCTTTTACTCAGACAAAGAACCAGATCAGTTTTATATATGTATACACATACATATACATATATACAACTTATATATATATACACACACACACATATATAACATATATATGTCTGATCTCTCTATATATATCTCATCTATCTATCTATCTATCTATCTATCTATATATGTATATATACATATACATTTTAGGTAGTACACTCAAGTGGCTTACAATTAATTAGAGTTTGAAAGTTCAAAAGCTGAAAAACCAGTAGAAGAACTCCTAACAGCAATAATAGAAAATGGACCCTGTGTAGAGAAAGGCAAGAATGACATGACAGACATCTGAGGGAAACTTCTCATCAGTGTTTTTAAGACATCCCAGAAAATGACTGGCGCTACACTGTTGTCAACTACCGTCATTCAATATAAAAACTCTAACAACAGGATGTTTCTATAGTTACTTGATAACTTTGCTAGCTATTCCCTAATATCAAACACAGACGTCTTAGAAAAGGGTTGGACCTCGTGATAGAAAAGCAACGTTGGTTTCGTTGATCACAATTGCTGAGCATCAAAAACAAAGAGCCAAGATCCAGAGAGCACTGGGCCAGGGGGTTGATAACCCCTCACTGTGTGGAGCCCAGAACCTATGAGTCGAGTAGTGTGAGTACTAGAGAACACCCACATTCACTTCTCACCTAAACACTTGCATTTATACATGTTTCTGAGATTTCAAAGACTTGCTTTCAGCTGCTTATTCCGAGTAGTCACATGAGGAAATGGGAGGGCTTGAGGACTGAGGACCAGACAATCATGGGCTCCTATGCCAAGCTGGAGCGCCTGAATCCTACTTCCCGCATCCATAAATTTGTCTTCTACAATGCAAAATTGGAGTAGGGAAGCATTAAAAACAGTGTTCTATTTGTGGAAAGAATTTTGCAAATATATCAGAGGGAGGACACGAGGAGAGCTTTGAGTCCTCCTCCACATTTAAGACTGGTTCAAGCATTCAAACTTACAGAACTTTCCAACCATGCAATGGGAAATTTTATGCAGTCAACCAATTGTACTGATATTTGAGATTTTATAGTTGTATCAACAATGCTAGAGGTTATGTCTACTACTAACAGTCTGAATTGGTGGCAACTCTCTGAAGAACCAGAAAGAAACAGAACCCAATAGAGGGAAGACCTGAAGACTTAAATTACCTTCAGTTATCTAAACACTTAACAAAAATCTAATGATGCAGGCTAACTGCTGTAGGTGTGTGTTTGTGTCCATATTTTATATTGCTTCCCACTTTTATCTTCATATCTGGCAGTAAAATCTGCATCTTCATACTCTTCAATCTGCCTTCTTTGTATGTATTGCATATCAAATGTAACAGTCTTGAAACTTATTTTGGAAAGCCGAGGAGTAGAAGTGAAAGCCTCTGTCATCTTTCTCCTCAGCATTCCTTTTACCCTTTGCTTCTGAAATCCAAGAGGCCCAAGGAATGAAGTCTTAGAAATCGAGCAGACCTGACTTTGAATAGTGCTCCCCATGGATAGAACACAGCAGAACCCTGGGACACACCACTGGTCTCACATCCCTCCATGTCTCCATCCTGAAAACTTAGATGGAAACGTCCTCTGTCTAAAGTCATATGAAGAGTAAATGAGCTACCACTTAGAGATGTGCTGAGAAACTGCAAATCAATGAAAAAAAGCCCCAAAAGTTGTTTTGCTTGTTGTTTTTCATGACTACTGATTCAGGCTTCAACCCAGAGCAATTGTCAGAACTGCTGAGATACGGCCTGGGTCTCTGTAGTTTTTCAATCATCTGGGTGATTCTGAAATCATCCTTGATTTGGATGTTCCAACCAACGTGAGAAAGACACCCTTGTAGATGCTCCCTAAGTCCAAGCTTCCAACCCTTTCTTTCTTCCTGTTGCCATTTTTCCAAATCCTTGCCCTCTGTACATCATAGCCTCTTCATAAGCTGCTTACCTCAGCTTCAACTACCTCCCTCTCTGAGAGTGCTTCAGTCCAAAATACTTAAGCCCCTCACTCTTTATATTGATTGATTAATGTTTACTGATTTTGAATGTCTTTGGGTTTTTGGTTTTGTTTGTTTTTGCAGAGACAGGGTCTCGTTGTGTCGCCCAGGCTGGTCGGGAACTCCTGGGCTCAAGCATTCCTCCCTCCAGCTTCTCAATGTGCTGGGATTACAGGCATGAGCGGCTGCACCCAGCGAAATTTGTTTTGTTTTGTTTTTCTAGCACAGTATCTGGCATGTAATAAGCACTTCGAGAAATATTAGTTTCCTGCTTCCTTTTGGTTGCAGAAGTTTAACGTCTAATCACAATAGGGTATTAAAGTTAGTCACTTGAAGGCAAAAAAAACACACACACACACACACACACACACAAATACAGGGACATTCCAGACTCAAAGAGAATTCCCACACTCACCTTCTTCAGGGTATAGCTCTCAATTCCCTTCTGAAGAAGTAATAAAAAATAATGGGTTGCTATGTGCCAGGAATGTTATAAGCCCTAGACATCTATGAATTTGTTTAGTCCTCACATCATCCAAAAGATGTAGCTTTTACAGATGAGGAAACTGAGGCACACAGCTAATCAATTTGCCAGTGATCACAACTAGACAGGAGTCAAGCCAGGATAGAAACATAGCTCCTGGCTCCCAGACCTGTGCTTTCATCACTCTATTACATAGAATTGATTCTCATTATTCATGGTACTCACGTTGCATAAAGTCGCCTCAAACACTGAATTAGCAAATACCGAACCACTACATTGAGGGGAAAACAGGGTAGGTTCCTGGGAGCCTTTGGTCACAGCATTTTTGCCAACTCATTAATACATAACCTTCTTTTACATGTTTTTCTGTTCAAAAACACTTTATTTAATGAATACCATTGAACTCACGGCCAACATTATTGTAATTCATGCCTGAACAAAGCTTATCAAACACATATTTTCTCTTAAGACACATCAGAGCCTTGTTGCACTTAGAATCCCTAGACAGCACTTCAGGACTATGCTTGGGGGCCATTTTAAACAGAAAAATCATTAACATGAATTATGAAAATGCAAAAATCATGACAACTCTCTATCATTGAACTCACGGCCAACACTATTGTAATTCATGCCTGAATAAAGCTTATCAAACACATATTTTCTCTTAAGACACATCAGAGCCTTGTTGGACTTAGAATCCCTAGACAGCACTTCAGGACTATGCTTGGGGGCCATTTTAAACAGCGAAATCATCAACATGAATTATGAAAATGCAAAAATCATGACACTAAGTAGATCGCAAAAAGGACACTTGTTTATAGTCTGAAAGCTGAAACGAGAAGTCAGCTGTGTTCAGCCTCAGCTGGGAACATATATGTCAGATAACTCAAATTTTTTTGCCATTCCACACATGTCTGCAAAAGACTGAGAAAGCACCTTGAGTATTGACTGGAAAGTTACAAATAAATGTAAGTCAGTGAATTTGCAAATACAGAATCTGCGAATAATGAGAGCCGACTATACTTGGAATGCTGTGTGGAGTCCTTTTTCCACTTTTGTTCCTGAGAAAGAGAGATTCACAAACTTCCCACATTCTTCCAGTGGCATGTAAGGATCCCTTCTGAAATGGCCTCTCTCCCCACCAATAGACTGGGGCAAACCATGTCACTGATGCTTCCTGCCCACCACCATCCATTCATTCAACCAACAGCTTCTCTGGGCTTACTTGTGCCATGCACTTTGCTAAGATCTTGAGAGAAATGCAGCAATGAAGAAGACGTGGTTTCTGTTTGGACCAGCGCTCAGGGATTCCTCCTATTAGAAATCAAAGAGGCTTCTGAAAGCCCTACAATTATTTTCCCTGTAACTAAAGAAAATAGCTTCTCAATGTAACTAAATTATATCTCATATGTAAATTGGAATATATACTCTTTCACTCTGAATTGCTTGAACTATTCCAGGAGAAATAAATACAACCATTTGTAAGGTCTTCCAAAAATGCAAAAGTCAAAGTCACCATAAAATCTTTAAAATCAATTATGTTTCTGACAATGTTGCTTTCGAAAGTATTACCTCCCCCCAAAAAAATCAACATTGAAAAATCCCTTTGTGATGTAAGTAGGATTAATGATGAATGCGCTGAATGTTCAGAAATGAGTGCTTTTGTTGGTTAAGTGGGGAATTACAGTTAGCAAAATTGCCTTCTACATGTTCACATGGATCTAAAACTCCTGAAACCAAGTCCACTGGGAGACAACGGTCAAGACTACACTGTTAGTTCACACATGCAGGAGAGTCTGATATTAGAATCTCATCCATTCATGCTGTAAGATTTCCCTACTAGGGTGAACTGCTAGGTGCAACGCTGTTGCATGAACTGCTGGGAATTCAAAACCACACTTTATATAATCGAAGCCCTCGATGAATGACTCAATTCGGAATAAGGTAGCCAAATGAACGAATGAACAAACTTTCCAAGAAATTCTACTAATTGAAAATGTCTTCTTTATTTTGTCGAAGTTTCTATCTTCAGAGACAAGAAAAACATCACTTTTTGAAACTTTTAATCTAGTTAATACCACTCTGAGTTATTAAGGCATATTCTTATACTGGCTGAGGTAGGAACTTTGTTAAGCCCTGTTCCAAATTTCCTTAAAATAACACATGAGCCAGGTCAATAAAGAAATAAACCAGAAAATGTGAAGGGAAAATATCTGAGAATGCACAGATGGAACAACTAAAACAGAAAAGAAAAAAGAAATCTTAATAGGAGAAAAGAGGCCAAAAACTATTTAAACGGAGTTTAAAGCTTCTATGTATTAAAAAATAAAGCAAATGAAAGAAGAAAATATGAGAATGGACTCAAAATTCTAAAAGACTTGCAGAAGAAAGGGGAAGTACACTAATGCAAAGACGACTATTTCTAACATCATTTAATTGCAGGAAACTAAAAGAGAACATTGTCTTTTGCTTTCAGAGCTGTAAAAGAAATCCCAAGCCACCTAACAAGTTAAGGAGCCAAGAAAACTGCCCAGGAAGGAGTGCCAGGTATGTGCAAGTTGGCTGCTGGGGCCCCTAACTTGTTTAGGAACAGGCAGAATGAGCCCGGGACTGAAGGATGGAAGACGGGACTGGAACCAAGGAGGGTGGACCTTAGGGCCTGGCCAGTTCTACGGCTTCTGAGCTGGAGATGAGAATCTGAATGATAAAGCTGCATAGGTCTTTCATTCCTCTTGGGGTTGATAACATTTGGCGAACTCTCAAAAAAGAACCCAACTAAGCTTTTCAATGGCTCATCTGGAAATGTCTAATACTGAACATTACTTAACTGATTTTATTAACTTTAAGTGAACTTTTACAATTTTCCCAAAGTGTAACTCATAGGATCTCCAAAAAGTAGAACATTATCAAACAAATAAGTCTATTATCTTATGAAAGATGACATATTTATTTAAAGTAGATGGTATGGAACCAACTAATTTATCCCTCTAAATAGTTCAGATGACAGACAAAAAATTTTCAATCTTGGCTTGGAATTTGGGGTTCTTTTAAATTTTTTTACGTAGCAATTATAGGTACTTAATAAGTTTATGATATTAATATTATTGGTAATATTATTACTAAAAATTTCAGACTATTAAATTAAAATTATACAACAATGAACCAAGTAGATTTAAAAGATTTGATTTTTGTATAGGATGAACATCTCCAGGCTGCACAGTAGGCATCCAGAAATACTACCAACCCAAACTGAGACTAACACTTCATTTCCATCACCATCATTGACATCATTAAAATCATGGATCATTACCAACACCGTATCACTTACAAGTGAGTTGTAAGAAAATCATACTCTTCCTTATTTGCTCACGATTTTTGAAATTATTACTTTATTCAACTACATAGAATTTTGTCAGTTAGGACCAAAATAGTTGTCCTTCTATGCTTCCTATTTTTAATAGGATCTAAAAATATACACATAATTTAAAATATTATTGATTAATGCAAAGCTTTCTTCATAGTCCCTCATGATATTAGCCAAGGCAGAGAACTCAGCAATTATGGTTTCTTCCCTCATAAAATTAAGAATATTATAAAAGTGCTCCCCATAACCTCCAGCCCATTTAATGTCCTGGGATTTCAGAGATCAGTATGAGTATATTTTAGAGACAGAGTAGGGAACAGCTCAGATATATCTTTTTTTTTTTAAGTGACATTACACGTCAATTCAATGGCAGAGTTTAAACTACAAAACTCCTCAATAACTTTGATGAACTACCTCCTTTCCATAAAATCCCTCACACTTTCGCTTTGGCTGGTTTGCATTCAAGTGGCAATATTTTTTGGATTAATATAGCATCTTTCTCTGGGGTATGCATTTGGTTCTAAACAATTGTAGCCACTCTGTTTTTCTTCTTTAGATAAGCAAACTGAGACAGAATTAAACCAAAAGACTAATTTGCTCCTCTCCATTCAAAGTTGTCTGGAAAAGAAAGAAACGTGCTTAGCACGCTGCTCTCTCTACTGGGTTCTTCTAAAGTTACATTAAAAATAATAATGAAGTCACAGGGAGGGGTTAAGATGTATTAATTTCGTGCTGAGTATGGATTTCAGAAGAATATAATTAAAAATTTATATATTTCCTTATGTAAAATTGTTTTCACATAATCAGGGTTTTCACATTTTTAAAATGTATCTGTAAAATAAATGTTCTTTCTGATAACCTGATAAGCCAGGCTGCAGATAAATGTTGCAGATAGTGATAAAGATTTTACTTAAATTTGACTTCCACAGAAAGATATTTTATATAACCAGCATTCTATATTTATAACAAAATTCCTGACCACTTAAATCTGTTCTTTCCCTGCTTTTTAGCCTATGAAAGCACCAAAACAAATATTAACATATGAATAAAATAGTAAAAAAAATCTAATGCTTGTTTAGCTTCTATGCCACTTTCACATATACAATCTCATTTGACAAAGTTACTATTATCTCATCATTAATGATAAGTCAGACATCTTTTCTAGTTTTTCCTGATATCTATGTTCCTCCCTTTGGCAGGTTCTTACACCTGTCTTACAGATCCTTAAAACTATAAGAAACCAAAATTCTCAAACCTGAGAATTTTCCCAAATTATGAATGTCATAGCCTAAATATATTCACAAAAGTAAATAACAACTACAGCCAGGGATCCAAATTAAATGAGTGTGAGAAAAAAGATTAGAATAAGTGGCAATTATCCTTCAGGAGCTTTCTTCCAAACAGGTACAAGCCACATGGAGGAGGTGAAAATGAAATGGGGATTGAAGATGTGATTCAGTTTTCATCTGAAAATACGTTCATTCATGAGGGAATATGTGACTCCTTGGACTATTCTTAGACCAGCACAAAGTGCCAGGCAATCAGTAACCATTTAAATTAACAAAAAAAGCAAGATCAGAAAGAAAGGGGGCTGAAATGTTACCTAAGTAAAAGAAAAAATGTATTGGAAACTTAAAAGTTAGTCACTTAAATCTTGCTTTAGAAATCAGTCTCTGTTCAAAGTTAAGAGTTTTAAATGATCACCCGTGGACAAATTAGTGGTCCAAAATATGCAGATGGCCAGGATACAAATTAGTAGAGCATTGGTTTTGACGCAAAAGGTTTATATATTTGCCAAGTTTTTTGGAGGAGTCTAATATTTAAGAATACCAAGTAACAAAACTGAAATAAGCATGCAGCATTAAATTCCTAATAAAAAGGATAGATAATATAGTTAAGCATCATCTTTAGTTTTATTTGAAGTTCCTAAGTTGTCTGAACTCAAAAAAAAGGAACCCAGTATAAGATGACTCCCCATTTCCTTCATCTTGAAATTTGGGGTAACATCTTGCAAAATTTCAGCTTGCCAAGTAACAAATTTATATTAACAATAGTTTGTTGGGACATGTGACTATCTTTCTTACATTATTATGTGCCCAGAGAAATTTTATCTATTGCATTTCTTCACACATAGATGCGGCTGCAGATTATGGAAGAAATGGAAGAAAAGAACCATAGCATCTCAAAGCTAAATGATGTGACCATAACATAAATTCTCTGAACATCCAGTATGACACTCAAGAGGACAGTACAAATAAAAAAGTTAAGAATCAGATAGTAAAGCTTAGCCTAACTGACTAAAGGCACCAGCCTAATTTGTAAGGGAAAAATGAGGACAATCAAAATAGCATTTTGGTTTGTACAGATAAAAACAACTATACAGTTGACTGATTTTTTATTTTTCACTGAACATATAATATTTTAGGCCATTCGCTCTCTAACTTTTTCTTCAAATTTGACCCACGGTAAGAAATACATTTTACATCACAATCAGCACACAGAAGCATGTATAATTAAAACTGATATTCAGGAAACAAAACTTATCCTTACTAAATACCATGCATTCTCATATTTTCTATTATATTCCTTTCTGTTTTATTCCTTTTAAAAGAATATTCTAGACTTGCTAAACTGATTCCATGACCCTTTGGGTCATGACAAGCAGTTTGAAAATACTGCTTTCAGCCACAAAACTTTTGATAACTACTCAAGAAACTTAAAGTTCCCTGAAAGAGGCTAATCAATCCTTTCCTTTATACCCAGAGTTACTTAAGGAGAAAAACTAAGAGGGGAAAAATACTAAATAACATCTGTCCATATGAAGAACTTACATAGATGCTTCTTTTCCTTGCTGGTTAATAAGAGGCAGAATTCTAACAACAGAGGAAAGACTTTCCAGGAAACAAAACACAGGAAAAACCATTCTAAAACTGAATTTCCACACAGAGTCCCATTTTTGCAAGTTTTTTAAAATTTTAAGTTCCTTGTCTTTTTTATTATTCTAAGAGTATCTGAATATCATTTAATGCAAAAAAAATGTAAGATAGGGCATATTACACTGATACTGCTTATCACCGGGATGATGAACAATTTTAAATAAGATGTGATTCCCTCCGTATTTGACCAGGTTCACTTTGTAATTATTAGCAAGGCAGTAAATAATCCACCAAGGAGCAGTCTCATTAGTGTTCATTGAAATTCAGTGGCATTAATTTGCAATAAAAGAGCTGAAAATTAAATAGGAAAGAAAATGGTTTCTGGAGTCCATCATAAGGTTATGGAATTCACGTCATACCAATGCCTTCCTTCACATCAAGGAGTTTAGAATGTTGTGTGGAATTAGACTTAATCGCTGTATTTTGTTCTTCCATTAAAAAAAAAAAAGGTGGGCAGAAGAAATTCTTTTTCTCTATTTTAACCCTAAATTAAAAGGAGCATAACTTGAAATATGCCAACTTTTAAAAGTTTTGTTCATTGTCTGTCTTTTAAGTAAAGACAGCTTGAACCTGTGTGGCTGTGGGATGTTCTAAATTCCTCTAAGGTGGCTGAAGATGCACGCTGGACACCCCCAGAATCTGCCCTTTAGCACACTCTATAAATATCCCTGGAAATAGAACAATGATCAAAAAATGGTCCACAGCTTACAAAACAGAAGGATATGGGGACACCAGTCCAGACACCAGTGTACAGTTGGGAAATGCCTAATTCTGCACCAGCATGTGGTGCCATGAAGCTCCCAAACCCAGTCTAGGGTACACCTGTCCTGTGGCCACCTAGGCAGATGTTCACCGGAAACGCCCACCTAATCCCTCTGCAGGCCCATCAGAAAAAAAAAAAAAAAGGAGAAACTGGGCAAGGGAAGATAGGAGGAATGGGAGAGGGAGACAGAACAATTCTTGTTGGCAAAAAAATTAAAAGGAGGATACAAAACCTTCACATTGAAGTCACGAAGTGTTCTCCTATGTCCTGGACTGGCCGCACTCCTTCCACAGTGGCTGCGAGGCGCAGACCCCGGTGACCCCGTAGGACACTCCGGGGCATTCTCCCCAGTTGGGACAGGCTCGTCCCTGGGCTGGCGGGAGATTATTTTTAAGCACTTGAGCTTCCATATGGCTCATTTTTAAATCGCGGGACACCTACAAATTTCCGGCTGTCAGAAGTCACATGGCAGCCACCGGCTCCAGCGCGGACTCAGCCAGCTAACTCCGAAATCAGAAACTTGCTGTGACCAATTCAACTCCCAATCGCTTTCTAAAGCCCCAGGACGTGGGGTGGGGAGGAGGGGAAAGGGGGTGACAGGAATCGCTTCCCAGAGAGTCGTCACAGCGGACATATTTCCAATCAAAGAGTCTAGATGAAAGGAAATTTGGGGAGCACATTAAACAAAAACATTAAAAGGCTAAATAAAACTCCGCTGAGCTCCGCTAACTCCAAACAACCCCAGCTTTAAATGCCAAGCGCGGGACCTTCCCAAGTGACTCAAAGCGCCTCGTGTTTCTTTGCCTGGAGGTGTTTTCCCCCACAAAGAACTGCTGCTTTGTCTGGTTTTCCAACGTGTGTTTAGTTAGAAAGCCCCGGGCGTTCAGGTCTGCCTCTCGCACCGACTGTAGATGGGTGGAGAGCGCGTTTTTTCCAGCTGCCCTGCGAACTTGACTCTGAACGCAACGCGGGCTGCACGCAGAACCCCCGGGCGGGCTGCGCTGCCCGGGCTCCCTGCGCGCGCCCTCGGGTCGTGCGTCCCGCGGTTCCCTCGGCTCCCCCGGCTCCCTCCCTCCCTCCGGGCGCGGCGGCCACCCCGACGACGGGCGGCGCGGGCGGGGGTACCTGTAGAACGCCGGCGGGCCGGCCTCGCGCACCGTGTAGCCGCTGGGCTCGTTCTCCAGGTAGTAGGGCACCTGCTGGCCGTGGGGCTGCAGGAAGGGCGACAGCTGCGGCGGCGGGTGCAGCAGCATCAGCGGGCCCGGAGACACGCTGTTGAGTGGGGGGAACCCCCCCAGACCGTTGGAGCCGAACGCCGCCGCCTCGGACCCGGGGCCGTAAGGGAGGCCCGACTGGCCGTAGACCTGCGCGTTGGCGGCAGCCGCGGCATTGAACTCGTAGGCGGCGCCCTCGGGGTAGTTGTACACGGTGGGCTTGCTGCTGTCCACGTACACCTCGCCCAGGGGCCGCTCCAGGGGGATCTTGAGCTGCGGACGGTTCAGGGGCTCCAGCTCGTTCCCCTGGATCTGGTGCAGAAGGGCCATCCCAGACGCTTTGGTGTGGAGGGTCATGGTCATGGTCCGAGGCCGCCGGCAGGGCGCAGATCGGGTCCCCGCGGGGCAGAAGGCTCAGAAGCCGGCGGGCCACCTGGAAAAAGAGCACAGCCCGCGGTTAGAGGCGGCGCAGCGCATGTCCCGCCGAGACGCGACTCGAGCTCGGGCCTGGCCCTGCCCCGGGAGCCGGCGGGTCCCGTGGAGTCTGGTGACCCGACGGGAGCAAGTGCAGTCCCGGGACGAACGCCTTCCGCCAGCTCCCGGGCCTCCAACTTTAAGTACTGGTCTCCCGAGCTCATATGCATTACAAAGGTGCTGGAGGACGGCCAGAGACTGTTGCCTTGCCCTGACATTGGCTTAAACATCACTCCAGGCACAGCTCGTTTTGGAGCGATCCCAAAGAGCAGCTTCCCTGAACTTTACTTTACTTGTCGTCGCTGCTGGATAGAGGCTGAGTTTCACGGCCAGGGGGCGGGGGCGCACGAGGATCTGCTAAAGGTGGCCCAGGGAAGACCCGGCTTAAAATAAATGCGAAAGACGAGTCCAGGGGCTGGCTTTCTCCCGGGAGCTGCCTTATGTGCCCCGTGCCAGACTCCAATATATCTCTGTTTGTCTCTCTTTCGGTTTGATTCCCCCTCCTCGTTGGCTAGCAATACGTAGTGTGTACATAGGATGACCCTGGGGAGGACTACACTGTAACCGAGATAGGGCAGATAGAATGGGGTGTGCGGTTGCATACGCAGCCAGCCACAGACAGCTATATTTAGCAGCTGGGGGAACTGATAGGGGGCATCTGAGGGGAAGGGGGGCGGAGATTCAGGGTATACATATAGGAAGAGCTGCATTTTGCCACCAGGAGAATGCAACCTGCCCGGACCTCAGTTTCTTCCTCTGCAAATGCTCCCAAAGTGGACCCTTCCACAACCTTCTGAGAGTCTCTCAGCCTGACTTGTGTGTTTATGTTGGACCACAGTACTGTACTTGGTCCCATTAGGAATTCTCATGTGAAGGATGATTCAGAAAAACCTTTGGTTAGGGCGCACATGGGTGTTCATGCCTTCCACAGGTTGGTTATGCAACCAAAACTTCAGAAAACTGAATGTGAAATGTGACCTTTTCATACCAAACATAACCTCAGGTCATGAACCAAAGCTTTGGCAAGTATGTTACATAGTCGGTCTAGTCCAGCTAACGGATTTTTAAAATGCATTTCTGCATGTCTATTCTTTAGTCCTACAACTCCGTCTTATCGGAGCAATCGGGCTGGGATATGCAGAATCAAATATGCAGATGAAAAACAAATAGAAAAAAGTTTTTAACTGAATTAAAAGTTAAGCATGCACATACACACACACACAACACACACATATATTAAGGAGACAAAAGTTACAGGAAGCGTATCATGCATCTATCATCTTGGATAGTTCATACTTTTTAATAAACTTCCTTTGCTGTAGCCTAATAGACTCTGATACAACTATCAATATTTTTTTAATTGCTATCCCTAACACCCAACAGAGTATCTGGCAAAGTGTTCATGGTATACCTAAATGCCAAGCTTACTGTTACTAATAGTTACATTTTTGAATATTTTATATCAAGTATACATTTTATCTCATTCTTACAAAAACAGACCATTGTTGGACAATATGCGAAGGTAGCTGATTTAATATGAAGCCAAAATCCAGTTTAGCATTAATAACTAGATTGTCAGCAAATAAAGGGTTAAAAACACATTAGATGCATCGCAGATATTTCCCTTTATGGCCAGCAATCATTACTTTCCAAAGCAATTTTTTACAGATGATTTAGTTTCCATAAATCACACTTTCAATTTTCAAATGCCTTTTTAAAACACATGCAAAACGCACTTCATAGGGCTCTTAAAACAATCTGAACCTTCCAAATTATATGCAAATGGCACAAGGAATCCTACAAGTCCTGAAAGAAAAAGGAGACACACGCATACCCTCATGGAGAACAGCAATCCTCATCTCCTTGCGAGGATACAGACACTAGCCAGAAAGGTAACTTGCTTTCTCAAAATGCTAAAGCTACAGAGAGAGAAATCAAAACAATCCTACCCTGCTGGATCAAGAACGTCTTTCCAGAAATGTTCCATGGGCTTGTAGAAGTCAAGGGCCGAGACAGTGAGAAGGAAGGAAGGAATGTGCTCTCATGTGTGAGTGGCTCAGTGTGTGAACTAGGCAGAGAGCGTGTGTAGATGTGTTTGTGCGTGGAATGGCAGGGATTCGGGAAGCAGCCAGTAGGCAGGGCACTTGGCAGCCCCTCCCGGCAGACACGCAGCTGGGCTACTGCACGGAGCTGGATGAATGGCAGTGGGGAGTGAGGGGAGATGTGCTGTCTGCTCACAGGGAGCAGCGTGGCACAGCCAGAGAAAGCTTTCCTGGGGAGGAGAAACCCCAGCCCCTTTGCCTCTTACCCTTGGAGGCTGGAAAGTGCCCTGTGCTTTCCGCTGCCACCCCAAGCAAGAGGAAAAACAGGCTTGCTGTGAATCATAGTCTTACAACTAAAATAGAATGCCAGTCAAAAGTGTATGGATATCAAGTTTACAAAATAGGACATGGGTGATTTTTCCGAAAGAATATAATTTAACAATAAAAGCCTTCTGGGATCCATGTGGATCAAATGCCTTACTGGCCCTAGCCCCCGGTCTCTGAACTCAGGCAGTGCCATGCCTCCGATTGCACCAGGAAACCAGACTTTGGAATAAATGTTTTGGCATTCTAGGGATGTGTTTCCAGCTGAAATGTAATACTCCTCCACTTCTTTAACCAAACCCACAAACCTTTCCATGAATAGCTCAGTTGATTGCTTTCTGTAAACATGTAAAAATACGTATTATTAAAAGCCTAGGATATGAACATAAGATAAAGGTAGATACCTTTGTTTTAAACTGATTTTAGGCTTTCAGGTTGCACTGACAGTAATCAGGAACGAGATCTCTCATTTCCCAGTGGGGTTCATGTGGATCCACCCTCCTGACCACTTTCTCAACTTTTCTCTTGACTACAGTACTAACACACAATAATGAGGTGCTCCTAGAGGGCCCACGCTCAGGGTCCCAGGACACATGACACCCAATGGAGCCTTTGTTGCCAGACATTAGTCACCACCTTGGATATTAAATGACTCTACACAATGCCAGGAGTGACCAGTCTCTGGCCCTGGGACACTATGCAGTTACTGAGAGATTTATGAGTGGCTCTTGAGACCAGTACAAAGAAAGAAGTAGAAAGTCATAAAAATGTCAATGAAGCCGTCATGCAAATACATATTTTTGTGATTTGAAAGACCCCCAATATTGCATCACTGGCGCACAGGAGAGCTCTCTCCATGGTCAGTATTGACAATAAATATTAGATATAGATAGGTATTGAAAAGAAAGACTGTTACCCTTTGTTGGCGACACTGGTTCCTCCTGTAGGTCAACAATGGCCACCCATGCTCTAGACCAGTCCAAACAAAAAGGAAGAATATTCAGGGAGGGAGGAGAGAGGAAGAGGGGGAAGGAGAAAGAAAAGAAAGAGGATCTGCAATTGTTCACTATTGGTATCGGAAGAATAACCAGGTTAGCTGTCTCCTCATAGGCTCTGATTGTTCCAAGACTTACAATCAAAGTTAGCCCAGGAGGTTCAATAGAGGCAGTTTTCTTAACCACTTTCTCTCCAGCATTCTCTTACAAATTCGTCTTGGTAAGCCTCGTCGTCCCTGGGCTTGGTGAGCGTAGGTGAGAAAACACGGTGCTACACTGATTTTCCTCTCATGCCTTTTGGCAAAAACTTCACTCTTGGGCTCCCGGCTCTCCTTGCTTCCCTCCCTCCCCTCGCATGCTGGACACACAGACTCCGGCCGTGACTTACTGGCTCTCTCAGGTGAAGAAGGGTAAAGATTGCTCTGGCTCCACTGCTGAATGTATCTCCAGCCCCACTTTTCCAGCCGTCTCCTGGGCATTGCTGGCTTGTTCAAATATGAGTCACCATTCTCAAACATGGTGTTCCTCTCAACTTCCCTGTCTGTGCCCAGGATCCCTGTCCCTCCAGTCACCCAGATTAAAATCTCACTGTCTTCTTCCAGGGCTGATTCTCCTTTGCCTTCCTCACCTAATCAAGAGGCAATTCCTGAGCCTTCTAGCTTTACAATCTCTCCCTTTCCATTGCATTTCTGTCATTCCCTTTGAGAACTGTTACCTTATCTGTCCTAAGAGCCTCCTAAGGACCTCTCAGCTCTTTCCTCATGGACTTATCCTAGACCGTGCTGCTTGCTTATTTTCTTGGATTTTTTGCTGCTTCAGGATCCATCCTGTCATGACCCAGCTCCATCTTTAACCCAAATCATAGCATCCCCATGAGTTCAGCACTTCCTCTCTGCCTATAACAATCCTTTCAAGTCCACCTCCTCCTACTGTAACCTATGCTTCAGCCAAGCAAAATCTTAATACTCCAAGAATTCAAAGCTTTTCTTTTCTTCAACCTTAATCCCCACTTTCTTGGCTTGTCAGGGGGTAGCATACCTTTTGTAATAGGTCCAGCCAAAATGCCACCACACACAGAATTCCTTCCTTTAGTCTCTGTTCCAAAAAAATTTCCTCTCCTCTGAATTCTAATGGTAGTTATCATGCATTTAACACATTCTTCCTGAATTAGTATTATTTATCTGTTTTGTATCTCCTCAACCTGCTCAGAAGCTCCTTGAGGACAAGGTCTGGCTAGAATTATTTGGGAATCATGAGCATCCAGCACTGTGCCTGGCCATGTCAGGTCATCAAATGTTGGTTAATTTTTTGATATTGATAGTTAAAAGGACAATGTAACATTATAGGTGTCTGGATAACCATCTCGATCTCTTGACCTTGTGATCCGCCTGCCTTGGCCTCCCAAAGTACTGGGATCACAGGTGTGAACCGTCACACCTGGCTGTGGATAACCATCTCTAAAAGTAAGTTTCTGTGTGACATTCAACCATTTTCTTTTCTTTCTTTCTTTATTTTTTTGCAACAGAGTTAGTTTCACTCTTGTCACCCAGACTGGAGTGCAATGCCACAATCTTGGTTCACCGCAACCTCCGCCCCCCGCCACCCCCTGCACCACCACTGGGTTCTAGTGATTCTGCCTCAGCCTCCTGAAGTAGCTGGATTACAGGCACCTGCCACCATGCCCTGCTAATTTTTTTGTATTTTTAGTTGAGATGGGGTTTCACCATGTTGGCCAGGCTGGTCTTGAACTCCTGACCTCAGGTGATCCACCTGCCTCAGCCCCTCAAAGTTCTGGGATTACAGGCATGAGCCACCATGTCCAGCCATGGATAACCATCTCTAAAAGTTAACTTTCCACCTCCCGGTTTCAAGCAATTCTCTTGCCTCAGCCTCCTGAAGTAGCTGGAATTACAGGCACCCTCCACCAAGCCCTACTAATTTTTTTGTATTTTTAGTTGAGATGGGATTTCACCATGTTAGCCAGGCTGGTCTTGAACTCTTGACCTCAGGTGATCCACCCACCTTGGCCTCCCAAAGTGCTGGGATTATAGGTGCGAGACACCGTGCCTGGCCCATTCTACCATTTTCAAAGCTGTTTTTGCTAGAAGATTATCTTTGTATCTTCATGCTGACTGAGGCCATAAAGTCAAAATTTAAATTCGTACAATCTCGAGGCTTAAGCCTGCAATTCTTGGCAGCATGATTCACAAGAGAGCTCTGAATTTTTAGTTCGTAAGCAGATAATACTATGACCAAACATAGCTTCTTCTCTAGCTCCATTAAAAGCTTTTTACATTTACAAAAACATTGTTCCTCCAACAGAAATGTGAAAGAAAATAAATGTGGAAATATCTCCATCATAGCTTATGCTACTAGAAATGGTTCCTTTACTCTGAGACATGAAGATTCGGCTGTGTTCAAACTGATTATTGTAGTGATTATAAATGCTCTGTTTGGAAGCTTGTTTTTTAGTATTTATCTGATACCATCAATTTTCCTCTAATACAGAAAAATAACAAAGAATTTTCCTTTAAGTTTCTTCTCATTTTCACAAATAGTTTGGTCACTTATTTTAAGAATTTTTGATTAGCTCCTAGACCTTTTTCATCTGACCTTGAGTATTTGTTTTTGAAGCAAAATTTATATAAAATGAAACATGTATCTAGAGCATACCATTTGATGAATTTGACAGATAGATGGGCCTATGTAACAACCATCCCAATCAAAGTATAGAGTATTCCCATCACCCCAGAAATTTCCCGTTGTGTCCCATTCTAATAAACTCCCAACCCTATAGGCAACCATTGTCCTGATTTCTATCTCCATCTGGGCCAGGTGGCAAAATAAATCTGTGATCTCTTTGGACCATGATCTCTTACAAATTGAAGTGCATATACTACGTATCCTACCAATGGCACAGTCAGCAAGGTGCTGGGCATGCAGGTTACTGGGCATCAAAGGACAGAGCTATCTTCTTCTCAGTCAGACTCCTCTTGCTCCAATGGGACCCTCGAGGCCACAGAATTGTCCTCACACTCTAGTCATGGATCTTTCTAAAGACAATGGCTTTTAACGTGATCAAGTTTTACCCCAGTCTGCAAGGGTACACGTTAGCAAGAAGCCAAATGGAATCAGTAGTCTTTGACATGTTTTTTTTTAATGTTTTTTAAATTTACTTGTTTATTTATATTTATTTATTTGGAGACAGAGTCTTGCCCTGTCACCCAGGCTCAAGTGCAATGGCACCAACTTGGCTCACTGCAACCTCCTCCTTTTGGGCTCAAGCAATTCTCCTGCCTCAGCCTCCTGAGTAGCTGGGATTACAGGTGCATGCCACCACAGCTGGCTAATATTTTGCATCTTTAGTACAGGCGGGGTTTCACCATGTTGGCCAGGCTGGTCTTGAACTCCTGACCTCATGAGCTGCCCGCCTAAGCCTCCGAAAGTGCTGGGATTATAGGTGTGAGCCTCTGCACCCAGCGCTGTTTTTAAACAGCCTTTTCTTTCCCACTATCACTGCAAGGAAAAAAGGCATGATTTGTGACCAAGAATCAAACCAAAGACCCTTACTCTTACAAAGCCTGTGATCTCAGATGCCATTTCCTACCTTCCCACCCAGGACTGGATGAGGACAGTTTGAATTTTTTGATTGGCAGGCAGAATGACTGTTCTTGATTATGAGTCAATGAATGATTTGGATTTAATTTGCCAGCTTAATAGAATTTAGAAACTTTCATCTTACCTTTACTGGGAAAATTTCTTTTTAACAATATTTTAGGATCTTTTTATATAATATACCTGTGGTGCATGTAGTAGAATTCAATTTAGAAAGAACTTTCACTGTAAGTGCCATGAGTGATACAAGAATTCCAATTATTCCAATTATTTTACACTGTGTCCCTCTCCCTCCCTTTATCTGTTGTTTACTTGAGGAATTTCATTGCCAACTTAGAGTATTATTTCTCTATGAAGAGCAATATGCAGATTGTGCCTAAATTCACTTAGATTCAGATAGTCCTATCTAATGTTAAGAAGGGCCTTTATACACACACACACACACACATACACACACACACACACACACACACACACACACCCCACATCACATCATCAACCAAGAACCATCCCCAATTTCCTAGCCAGCCTCGCCAAATGATTTTTTTTAAAAAGAGAGAGGAGATTTGAGCAGTTTAGCATTTTCAGCCTTTTCAGCTGTTCCCATTTTGTTACCACGGCACCCTCCCATTCTATTCTCCCTAAGTGCCTAGGACTTCCATGCCTGCAAAACTCCTCCCTTCTCCCAACCTGCTCAATTACAATCACACTGTGCAGGGAGTAATGCATTCATCAGCATGCCAATGAATGACTCATTCATTCAATTCACTCAAAAAAAATATTGATTAGCTGTATTTACCAGGACCATTTCTATGCGTCGAGCATTGGCTACTATAGTCAGCTCAGGCTGCTATAACAAAATACGATAAACTGGGTGACTTAAACAACAGCAATTTATTTTCTCAGTGTGGGGTCGGGGTGAGTCCTAGAGGGGTAGAAGGAGGAGGACAGAAAGAGAGACAGATCTTCTTCTTATAAGGCCACAGTCCTATCAGAGTAGGGTCCTACATCATAACCTTATTCAACCTTAATTATCTCCTAAAGACCCTATCTCCACACACAGTCACACTGAGGGTTAGGGCTTCAATATGTGAATCCTGGTGGGTAGGAGGGTACAGTCTGGTCAACAGCAGGCATCTCAAAATAAATAAAACAAAAATCTCTGCCCCAAAAAACAGAGCTGACTTCTAGGAGCTTCGTGTTTAGTCCTATTGCAATGGTCCTTCCTGCTCAGACTCTTCTGAAAGCTCCTCTTACTCTCCCTCCTCTCAGGTGTGGGTACCCCAGGATTCAGCCCCTAGACCCTCTTCCCTCCTCTGCATACCTTCTCCAGGATGATCACAACTACTCCTTGTGTTTTTACTTTCATGTATACATTCGAAACTTCAAAATAGAAATCTCCAACCAACCTCTGTTTCCTGACTAGTAAGTCCACATTTCCAGGTACCTAGTAGACATTTTTACTTACATGTTCATTCATTCAATAAATATTTATTAAGTTCCTACTCTGTACTAGCTACTTGAAGCTCAACTTGTCCAAAAGTAACTCAAGAGCCAAATAACTTGAATTATTATCCTTATTTATCAAGAGTCCTCCCCCTCCCCCACAGAACTATACTCCTCTCATACTGGATTTGTTTTAAGTTCCTCAATCCCTCTGGATCTAATTATTCATGTATATAAGTTACTCTACCTGAAATCTTTCTCTCATCCCTTTTCATCTGACATACTCCTACTCATGCTTCAAGTCTCCCTTGAGACATCACAGCCACCAGGAAGCCTTCCTTGATTTCCTACTGAGTGCGGCTCCTATGAATGGTCGTATCTCCCTAAACATTCCCACTATACTCCTTATCATGCTGTTGGATTTCCTATTTGTCTCTCTGCTTCTCCCAGTTGGCCTATAAATTCAAAAAGGGCACACAGGGACCATGTTTTCCAAAGTCACAAGTCCATTGTGAGCACAATCCCTGATGTATAGTTGTAGTTGACCCCCAACAAATACTATTTGAACAACAAACATGTAAACTCCTTCCAGACATCATCTCTGCATTGTTAACTGACTTCCTCAATGATTTTACCTCAAAAAAAGTAACCATAATAACTGAAATTTAGAACCAGAGCTTGGAGGACAGTTGGGGAGCAGATTCATCTTTTCTAGAACTCATATTCCTTTCACATCATAGACAATTAGAATGAATGCTTCTTACAAGTTGTTGAGTCCAGACTCTTCATTGCACTTATAAAGAAACTGGGGCCCTGAACAACATGGGAGACTTGCTGAAGGTCATGCAGCTTAAGGAGCTGGACTAGAATCTGTGTCTCCAAGCTTGGAGTGCTTTCTTCTTTCTACCCCACCCTCAGCCTCTCTGGGTAGAGGCTGCATGCTTCTGACTTTTCGTGTGGGCCTTGCTCAGCTTAAATAAAATTAAGGGACAAATTGGTGGCTCAATGAACTATGCTTAGAGTCTTAAAAATGCCTAAATCTTTGGAAACTACAACAAAACTGCCGCCGCATTCCAAAATCACTGGTAAAGAAATGGGAAGAGTTTGAGAACATAAGTTAAAAACATTACAACTACTCTGTCCAGAGACATAATTTGCCTTTTGAACATGAAGAAATGAGTAATTACCTTCCATTCATTACTCCTCAGAAGAGAGTTCATTTAGGTCTCACCCTTATATCTGTATAATTTGAACTGAAAATTCTAGCTAAAGAAAAAATGTAAACCCTTCCTGTATCTGCTAAATTGTACAAACTTGCAAATATAATACCTTTAACAACAATAACAATAACAAAACCCTACTTGTTTTACTTTATTTGATATAGTTCAGTTTCCAAAAGAATCTAATTTGAAAGATAGTGAAGCTTTCATACTCACCAGGGAAGCTACTTTGTGATCAAAAAG
This sequence comes from Cheracebus regulus, assembly GCA_963574635.1. NCBI lineage: Eukaryota > Metazoa > Chordata > Mammalia > Primates > Pitheciidae > Cheracebus > Cheracebus regulus. The sequence continues at coordinate 68,495 of CAUYQU010068848.1, forward strand.
TGTTAGCCTTCCTAAAAATCAGCCTTTTAAAAGAATTGGAAAGATTATTGGGAATAACATAAACATTCAAAGATGCAAAAGAATTTAGTGTAAAACTTTTGGTTGATTATTGAATAAAGACATCACTTTTACTGACCCTTGCCAGTAGGTTTTTGTACCATAAATTTAGAAGCAAACAATAAATCTACAAATTCTCATGCCAAATTCTAATAAACGGCTAATGGCACAAATTGTAAATTTGTTTTCTTTTCTCCACGCTGCCCTTCTCCATTTCCTGTTCTGAATTCCCATCTACTTCCTGATCAAGCTCATCTCTTCACTGATGGCTTTCCAAGCCAGTCCTATCCAAGCCCTATTCAACATGGGTCATTTAGTGAGACCCAGAATTCTAATCGAAACTCACAGCAGAAGGAAAACACCTGGCCAGCCAATGTGCTCTCCCTTACATATGTGTCCTCAACTCCCTCGGCCTCCTTTTCCAACAGACACAGTCACTGACACTCCTTCCTCAACACAACTTTCTCAGGCCACGCTTTTACCAGGGTATCCAAAGTTCAAGGTGTTCAACTGTCCCACCCCCGAACCCTCATCTCATCAAAATGCCAGTTTGCTCAAGGTCTTAATTTCAGTCTGCAGTTTATAGGAATGTATCTGATTGAGTTAATTTCCATTCCCACCTCACATGTAGGTATTTGAATTTTAAAAATGGAAATTATATTAAACTAAGAAAATCCTTACTTAGAGAGCTGCAAAAATACAAAAAAGAAAACACAGGGCCTGGGAGGACAAATCTACATGCAAAGAATATTCTGCTTCTTCCTTTTTCAAGAGGCTTGACAATTCAAAACAAGAATGATGCTGTATGAAACCGTCCCTTGTTAGCCCCTGGAATGCCTAGGTAAGTTGTTCTTCACATTTCTCCTCCCCCTACAGGGATCATCATTGTTCTTATGTAAGCAATTAATTACATGTAATAAACAAACACAAGCAATGCCTGGAGCTAGACTTATGGATCTCATAGAAGTCTTCAGCAACAGCCAAATCAGGCAGGCTAACGATTCTCCCAAAGGGAAAATGAGGGCAGGGTATTCCAAATACCAAAAATTCACTCTCTTGCTACTTGCAATGCTAGAGACAGAAAACATAAAAAGTAATAAAGTCCTTTTTTAAGTCCTACTGTAAAATGTCCAAAAGTTTAGGTCTAACAGTCCCATTTCCACTGGCTTTTGTTTCATACAAAATGTGATCTGTGGCCCCTTCTGGCATGCTGGTTTAGCTTTCTCAAAATGGACAGAAGAAACACTGAACTAAATATAACTCTTGCTCAATCAGTCTGGACATGCTTATTCTTGGAAATAAATGCTACATTCATTCAAACGAATATTTTCCAATCAGCCCAGGTTCACCCTTCACTACATGCTTAACAGACTTTTCCACCTCTGCCCATGAGACTCACTTACTCTGCTGGGTAATCTAGCACTAAGTCGTCAGTAACACTTGTAACTCACATGATGTGCCTTCACTTTGTTGAAAGGAATTTCAGCAGAAACTCTGAACCATAACCTCATGAGTCCTGCCCTATGCTCCCTTCAGACCTCACTCACAATGACTGTAGTAGCATCGTACATATTCTTGAGAGCTTTATAATGGATCACCCCAACGTATAGGTTGGGAGGAAGGTGGTTGGCAAAGGGAACCAGATTGGCTCGGCCTCTTTTGAAGCTAGGTTGACGGTGAAGATGATTTCTGTTCACTCCAAACTACTGCTATATGAACATGATCATCCATTTTGAAGACTTTTCATTCAGACTGGTTTAATAACCTCCAGTTTTAAAAAAGGAAATCATATTAAACATCCTTCTAGTGTTCTTTACTCATAATCTATCTTCTGAGGCCTCACCGGAAGCATAAGGTATTCAGTTAGTGCAAAAGTAATTATGGTTTTTGCCATTAAAACTCATGGCAAAACAATTATGTTTAAAATTACTTGTAATGGCAAAAACCATGATTACTAATAAATCCTGATGGCTGTTAACTGAGCATCTGTCAAGTGTTTTACAGATGTCATTTCATTTTAAAATTGTATTTATTTTTAATATGTAATGCAGTTGGTGCTTTAAACTTCAAAAGATGTTTTCAAAGCCAGTGGGAAAATCTTTCACCTCTGCCTGCAACCCAGCAATTTTCCCTCTCTGGAGACAACCAAAGTCACCAGTTTTTAAATTTCCTTTCAGGAATATTCTACACGTACTGAAGAAAATGCACACACACACACACACACACACACACACACACACACACACACACACACACACACACACACTGTTCCACATCTCTTGTTAAAAAGACCCGGATAGTAACACACATCTTGTTTGTGTCGTGTTTTTTGTTTTCATTAGTGATATACCTTGGATATCTTTCTATTTCACTACATAAACCTCTTGCTCATTTTTGATGACTGCATAGTATTCGATGACATAGAAGAATTCTAATTTATTTTACCAGTTGCCTATTAATGGCAATTAGGTGTGCTCCCAATCTTTTACAATTATCAACAGTGCTACGATTAGTAAATTTGTACCTAAGTCCATTTGCACGTGAGTTAATATGTGCAATGTTAATTTTGGTAGATGTAACCAAATGCCTTCATAGTGCCTATGCAATTTAAACTCCCACATCCTTACAAATATGAGGGCTCTTTGAACTTTTTGACACTTTTTTCAAAATAGTATCTCTCCATGCAGTTTTAATTAACACTTTTTTACTATGAGTGAAGCCAAGTAATCTATCTTTTCAGATTTACTTATTTATTTATTTATTTTTGAGATGGAGTCTTACTCTGTTGCCCAGGCTGGAGGGCAATGGTGCAATCTCAGCTCACTGCAACCTCCCCCTCCCAGGCTCAAGCAATTCTCATGCCTCAGTCTCCCAAGTAGCTGGGATTACAGGCATGAGCCACCACACCCAGCCCTTTTCAGACATTTTTATTCGAACATTATACCTCCTAGTGGTTGTGTGACCTTGGACAAATTAAGATCTTTAAAATGAATCTATAAAATTGGGAGACTTTCCACCTCAAAGAGTTGTTGCAAAGATTAAATGCAATGATGTAGGAAATGCAAGTTCTTCTTGCTGTTTTGCTCCATTATTTTGCCAGTAGTTGACAATTCCTGGGGCCCCGGAAGCACAAGCTAATAACAAATGAAAGGTACTGAAGGTGTGATAAAGAGCAGAATTGTGTGGCCCAAAGTTTTAGACGAGATAAAGAACTGTTGTTGAAGGCGTGCTTACAACATTTCAAAATGACAGTTTGCTTGACACGTCATTGAAATTTGGTAAAAATCAGCAATGTTTCTCTGGGGACAAAAAGTAGCCATGCATGGTGGCACCTTAGGTGTGGAGAATGTTAATGCCAGAAGCAAGCTATATAAGCTTAAAAACTAAAAACTCATGAGTCAGGTGTGTTTTTGGAAATGAATTGTTGCAATGCTAGTTTTAACTATTTTGCAACATTTTCAGATCCCTTGCAAACCATCTATTGCTCCCACTGAGACATTGTATAGTCCAAGTAAGTATCTATTATCAGATTTTAAATCTTCATAAATAAGTGGTAGACTGTTGACAAAATTGTGACTGTCATGTCGAGAAAAGGACTTTGGCTTTCACAAAATAAAAAGAAATATTTGGAAGTAATCGGTCAACTATCAGGCATTAAGATGTTTTGATCTATCACTAAAATGCTTGGAACTCAAATGGCAAATGTGTCTACCATCCAATTTAGAATCCCTTTATATACAAAATTATCAGTGGAGTTGAAAACATAAACCACAGAATTTTTCTTAACTTTATTTTTTAGTCTTTCCATTTATGTTATCAATAAACACAACTACTAGATCTGAAGATTATGGAAACCCATTTGGACTCCAATAAGAGGAAAACAATGATTGTACCCTAGTTTTAGTGGAAAGAAGAGGTCTTCTATTTATGGTTAATTTTTCACCTCTGCAAAAGAAACCAAATGTTTGTTTTTATATTAGGAGAAAATCCAATTGTTAACATATTTATGAGTTTTCTGAGCCACAGCATAGACATCAAGGGAGAGTTTACACTAACCCTGCCTTCCCCATTTTGTTACACTCTACCCCAATTTTTTAGAACTCAAGGAAGAGAACATTAAATAGGCTATCAGTACAGATAACATCCTATTCTAATATGCTTTAAAATATGTTTTTGTTTTTGTTTGAGACAGAGTCTTGCTCTTTCACCCAGGCTGAAGTGCAATGGTGCAATCTTGGCTCACTGTAAGCTCCGCCTCCCAGGTTCAAGTGATTCTCCTGCCTCAGCCTCCCGAGTAGCTGGGACTACAGGCACGCACCACCACCTCCAGCTAATTTTTGTATTTTTAGTAGAGACGGAGTTTCACCATGTTGGCCAGGCTGGTCTCAAACTCCTGACCTTGTGATCCACCCCTCTCAGTCTCCCAAAGTGCTGGGATTACAGGTGTGAGCCACCACACCCAGCCTCCTAAGATACATTTTTATATTGCAAGTACATGAATATAAAATTAATAAGTTAAGCAAGTAGGTTTAATTTCTCTCTGGGGAGTAGGCAGGCAACCAGCTATTACAGGACATGTCACTTTGAATTACACATATTGTTTTAGTGCGGTTTTCTTACTCTACTTCAACATCACTTCCAGCCCCTAGCACACTGCCTGGCCACATATTTGGCACTCAGTAAATACAGCCCTGAATCACGTAATGATGTTTCATACTGCAAATATGACGGTGGTCCTATAAGGTTATAATGGAGCTGAAAAACTCCCATTGCCTGCTGACATGGTAGGTGTCCTAATGTCATAGCACAACACATTACTCACGTGTGTGGTGATGCTGGTGTAAACAAACCTATTGTGCTGCCAGTTGTATAAAAGTCTAGCACAGGCAGTTATGTATAGTACATAATACTTGATCATGATAATAAATGATTATATGACTGGTTTATATATTTACTTTACTACAGTTTTTTGTTTGTTTGTTTTAGGAGGAGTTTCACTCATGTTGCCCAGGCTGGAGTGCAATGGCGCAGTCTCGGCTCACTGCAACCCCTGCCTCTTGGGTTCAAGTGATTCTCCTGCCTCAGCCTCCTGAGTAGCTAGAATTGTAGGCATGCACCACCATGCCTGGCTGATTTTGTATTTTTAGTAGAAATGGGGTTGCACCGTGTTAGTCAGGCTGGTCTCGAACTCCCGAACTCAGGTGATCCGCCCACCTCAGCCTCCCAAAGTACTGGGATTACAGGCATGAGCCACCGCGCCTGGCCTCATTATTTGTATTCTCCTTACTACTATAAAAAAAGAAATTAGCTGTAAAACAGCATGAGGCAGGAGGCAGGTCCTTTTGGAGGTCTTCCAGAAGCAGGTATTGCTATCAGAGGAGACGACAGCTCCGTGGGTGTTACTGCTTCTAAGGACCTTCCAGTGGGACAAGATGTGGAGGGGGAAGACAGTGACTTTGATGATTCTGACCCTGGGTAGGCCTACGCTAATACATGCGTTTGTGACTTTGTTTTTCAAAAAAAAATTGAAAATGTTTTTTAAGAATTAAATAGAAAAAAGCTTATAGAATAACGATGTAAAGAAACAATTTTGGCATAGCTGTACAATGTTTGTGTTTTAAGCTAAGTGTTATTCCAAAAGAGTCAAGGAGACTTTAAAACTTAGCGTGTAGGCCAAGTGCAGCAGCTTATACCTGTAATCCCAGCACTTTGGGAGGCCGAGGCAGGAGGATTGCTTGAGTGAGGAGTTTAAGACCAGCCCTGGCAACATAGCAGAACCCAGTCTTTAGAAAAGGTTTAAAAATTAGCCAGGTGCAGTAGTGCGCATCTGTAGTACCAGTGACTCAGGAGGCTGAGGTGGGAGGATTACTTAAGCCTAGGAGTTCAAGGTTGCAGTGAACTATGATTGTGCCACTGCACTCCAGCCTAGGCAACACAGCAAGATCCTATCTCTAAAAAAAAAAAAATTAATGTTATGAAGTTAAAAAAAAATAAGCTAATGTTAATTTATTATTGATTGAAGAAAGAAAACATTTTTAATAAATGTAGCGTATCCTAAGTGTACAGTGTTTATAAAGTTTACAGTAGCTTACAATTATGCCCTAGGCCTTCACATTCACCACCACTCATTCACTGACTCACCCAGAGCAACTTCCAGTTGTGCAAGCTCCGTTCTGGCAAGTACCTTATACAGGTGGATCATTTTGATCTTACACCATATTTTCACTGTGCCTTTTCTATGTTGAAGTACACAAGTACTTACCATTATATGTTAGTTGCCTGCAGTATTCAGGACAGTAACATGCTGTACAGGCTTGTAGTCAAGGAGCAATAGGCTGTACTATACAAGCCTAGACGTGTAGTAGGCTATACCATTGAGGTTGGCATAAGTACCCTTGTTGATGTTTGTACCATGACGAATTCTCCTAACAACACATTTCTCCAAACTCATCCCCATCATTAAGTGATACATAACTGCAATGGAAGAGAATGAATAAATGGATAAGATTATTTGAATTGCTATCTAACTTTGTGTAGGTAAAAGGTTTTTTGTGGGTTTTTTTTTTTTGACACTTTACCTGTTTTTTGGGGTCATATAGTATTTGCCAGGTGTTTATTAGTATACTACCTGAAATATAGAACAATATCCATTCCTCAAGAACTACAGGAGGAATACATAGGTGCTCACTGGATTACCTGAATGCCACGTCTCCATAAGATGCAGCCCTGCCCTGCCTTACAAGTTCAAGATGGGTTCTTCATGATGATTGCACTGTCTCCTTTGAGATTCGTGAGTCCCAGCTTAGCCCACAGCATGGAATTCTCCCCTCAATGACCTTCAGAAATGCTATAACAATGTGGCCCATGTAGTAGTCTGTTCTCACAGTGCTAACAAGGACATATCCAAGACTGGGTAATTCATAAAGGAAAGAGGTTTAATGGACTCACAGCTCCACATGGCTGGGAAGGCCTCACAATCATGGTGGAAGATGAAGGAAGAGCAAAGGGGTTTCTCACATGGTGGCAGGCAAGAGAGCCTGTGCAGGAGTAAAACCTTCAGATCTCATGAGACTGATTTATTACCATGAGAACAACATGCGAGAAACCCAACCCTGTAATTCAACTACCTCCCACTTGGTCCCTTCCATGACATGTGGGAATTATGGGAGCTACAATTCAAGATGAGATTTGAGTGGGTCATGGCCAAACCACATCAGCCTGTAACCACAGCTCCACCACACAGCTGATAAAAGTCAAGAGATGTGAATAGAATGAGTCTGGCGACCCCTAAAACTGCACACCCAGCAGCAGACCAGCTGTCTAGGACCTCCTAGACATTTCTGTTCATGACCAAATGCAGTGATTCTACCCAATCATGTAAGCAATTCATGACCATTTATAGCACTTACTGCTTATACTGGTGCTTTTGGGAAAACTTATGCTATCCAACATCATATAGTCAGGTTTTTTTCATGTCCAGAAATTTCATTATAACACCAATTTGCCAAATACAATTATAAATTCCTTAAAGGTAGAGATTAACTCAGAGATCCATTCAGGAATACCCAGTGGATGTTCCTGGCCAGTAAGATTGGCCTCATTATTTTAGTCTTTTTCTTAACTGGATTAAGCAATTTGCTGGGCAAGGATTAAAAAATCTGGGCCATGTTCATTTGCCAAATGAATGTGTATATCTAAACAGAATGTTAAAACAGAGCTATTTAGTCCCTGTATTGGGCTGAGATCCCCAGATATTAAATGGCACATTCCAAAGTAAAGTTTAAGGTCACCATGTAGTATTAAAAAAAAAAAAAAAAAAAAAGCAGCATCAGCAAATCAGCAAGAAGGGTTTCACTCTTCTCTCTCACACATCAAGCATACAGAAGGATCAAGAATCAGAAAACTAGAACATGTTGGGAGAAGATGTTTTCCATGAACCCCCTCCATGACAGGTGAAAGAGACAGGGCATGTCTGCCCTCATCTGCAGCCCAGGGGAAAGGGCTTCACCAAAACCCACAGAAGTATTGATTCATGTCGGCTAAGAATTGATGGACATGGTGACACCGGAAAATCTTAAGGATGAGAGAACTGTGGCCCGCCGCTCTGGTGACATGCAAGAAAAGGTGTCTGTGTCAGCATGGGGCTGTGTACCCAAAGTTTGTGGAGGCAAACAATGGAGCTTCTTTGGGCCACATGCAAGAGAGAATCAGTGCAGGTTCAGTTTGGATCCAGCCCAAGAGGGCTGCCCAACAGAGGCAGACGACTTCAATAGGAAGTGTGTTGCTAATTCTCAAAGCTGAGGAAGATCCATCACAACCAGCCAGAAGGTGTGGTGCCACCTGCATGGAGGGATCCACAGGGCAAGATCCCAGTGCTAGAGCACGGGGGTTATCCAAAGGGCCCACAAATGAGGACCTGAGGGAGAGGAGCAGCTCCCAACACCTACCAGACTCATAAACACAACACCAACTCATGCTAACATTCCTTAGCTCTTTCCCCACCTCCTGACCTGCCCACTTCAACCTTATAGGAAGCAAACATTCAGGCTAGCTCTAAGATGCACAAAGAGAAATAAATGAAATGGAAGGAAAAAGAAACCATCTTCTCCCATTTCACTGCAGGCAGCGGGCTTGTATGGGGCCAGAACTGGGAAAGGGGAGGAGTTGTGAGATGAAATGAAACATTTTATTTTACACTGGGCTGGTTATATAAATTAGTGACTAGTGGCCCTTTATGACTTGGAAATGACCAGAAAGTGTTGAGATTTGTTTTATATTTGCCCTAGGGAAACAAATGTAAAGGCACAGTGAATACTCTATTTCTACTCCATGGGGCCTGCTTTTTGTCATAATAGTCACATTTCTATTTCTTCAAGGAATTCGAGCCTATCATTCACCCTCCCCACCACCCCACAGTGCCTTCAATGACTAGAACAAATGGATCCCATAACTCATAGTTTAGACTAAGTGGGGTGAAATTTGCTGAGCCAGGAAAGTGAACATATTTTATTTTTTCCATATTTATTTACAAACTTCATAGTGTGCTATTGTATTGATATATGTTCATTACAAAACTCAAAATCAAAAAGTAAAAAGATGAGATTTGAAAATGTAAAGAGAAGTTCTGCTATTCAGGACACCCCACCTTAGAAGCTATTGCTGTAAAGTGACATCATTTGACTCAATAAAGAATTTTTCTTGGCTATTTTCCAAAACGGCTGCACTAATTCACATTCCCACTAATAGTGTACAAGGGTTCCCTTTTCTCCACATCCTCACCAACTCTTCACCTTTTGGGGTATTTTTTAACTTTTAAGTTCAGGGGTACATGTGCAGGTTTGTTTCACAGGTAAACTTGTGTCATAGGGTTTTGTTGTACAGATTATTTCATCACCTAGGTATTAAGCCTAGTACCCATTAGTTATTTTTCCTGATCCTCTCCCTCCTCCAACCCTCCACCCTCCAATAGGCCCCAGTGTCTGTTGTTCCTCTCTATGTGTCCATGAGTTCTAATCATTTAGCTCCCACTTAGAAATGAGAACATGCAGTCTTAGGTTTTCGGTTCCTGCATTCGTTTGTTAAGGATAATAGCCTCCCGCTCCATCCAGGTCCCTGCAACGGACATAATCTCATTCTTTTTGGTGGCATCATAGTATTCTATCATGTACATGCACCACATTTTCTTTATCCAGTCTACCATCAATGGGCATTTAGATTGATTCCATGTCTTTGCTATTGTGAATAGTGCTTCAATGAACATACGCAAGCATGTGTCCTTATAATAGAACAATTTATATTCCTTTGGGCATATACCCAGTCATGGAATGGCTAGGTTGAATGGCAGTTCTGTTTTTAGGTCTTTTAGGAATTGTCACACTGTTTTTCACAATGATTGAATTAATTTACACTCCCACCAATAGTACATATGTGTTCCTATCTCACTGCAACTTCACCAGCACCTATAATATTTTGACTTATTAATAACAACCATTCTGACTAGTATCAGATGGTATCTCATTGTGGTTTGGATTTCCATTTCTCTAATGATCGGTAATGTTGAGCTTTTTTTCATAGGCTTGTTGGCCACATGTATGTCTTCTTTTGAAAAGTGTCTGTTCATGCCCTTTGCCCACTTTTTAATGGGGTTGTTTTTCTTGTAAATGTTAGTTCCTTATAGATGCTAAATAGTAGACCTTGGTTAGATGCATAGTTTGCAACAATTTTCCCCCATTCTGTATGCTGTTTACTCTGTTGATAGTTTGATTTGTTATGTAGAAGCTCTTTAGTATGATTAGATCCCATTTCTCAATTTTTGCTTTTGTTGCAATTGCTTTTGGTATCTTCATCATGAAATTTTTGCCCATTCCTGTGTCTAAGATGGTATTGCCTAGGTTGTCTTTCTGGGTTCTTATAGTCTTGGGCTTTTCATTTAAGTCTTTAATTCGCTTATATGGTGTAAGGTAGGGGTCCAGTTACAAGAAAAAGATTCCCTCTATCACCACTTCTATTCATCATAGTATTAGAAGTCCTGGCCAGAGCAATCAGGCAAGAGAAAGAAATAAATCCTATCCAAATACGAAGAGAGGTAGTCAAACTATCCCTGTTTGCAGATGACACGTTCCTATATCTAGAAAACCCCACAGTCTTGGCCCAAAAGCTCCTTCAGCTGATAAAAAACTTCAGCAAAGTCTTAGGACATAAAACCAACAAACAAAAATCACTTAGCCTTCCTATATACCAAAAAAAGTCAAGCAAAGGGCCAAATCAGGAACATAATCTCATTCACAATTGCCACAAAAAGAATAAAATACCTAGGAATACAGCTAATCAGGGAGGTGAAAATTCTCTACAAGGAGAACTACAAAACACTGCTCAAAGAAATCAGAGATGACACAAACAAATGGAAAAACATTCCATGCTCATGAATAGAAAGAATCATTATCATTAAAAGGGCCATACTGCTCAAAGCAACTTATACATTCAATGCTCTTCCTATTAAACTAGCAATGACATATTTCACAGAAGATCCCAAATAGCCAAGACAATTCTAAGCAAAAAGAACAAAGCTGGAAGCATCATGTTACCCAACTTCAAACCATACTAAAGGGCTATAATAACCAAAACAGCATGGCACTGGTATAAAAACAGATACATAGACCAATGGAATAGAATAGAGAGGCCAGAAATAAGACCACACATCTACACCTATCTGATCTTTGACAAAGCTGACAAAAATAAGCAATGCTGCCAGGCGCAATGGCTCATCCCTGTAATTCCAGAACTTCAAAAGGCCAAAGGGGATGGATCACCTGAAATCAGGAGTTCAGGACCAGCCTGGTCAACATGGTGAAACCCTGTCTCTATCAAAAATACAAAAATTAGCCAGGTGTGGTGGTGCATGTGTGTAATCACAGCCACTCAGGAGACTGAGGCAGGAGAATTGCTTGAACCTGGGAGGTGGAAGTTTCAGTGAGCCGAGATCATGCCACTGCACTCCAGCCTGGGTGACAGAGTGAGACCCTGTCTCAAAAAGTAAAATAAGCAATGGGAAAAGGACTCCCTGTTCAATAACTGGTGCTGGGGTAACTTGCTGCCCATAGACAGAAGATTGAAACTGAACATATCTTTTTTCTTTTAAAGGACACACTCAATGCCTACCAGAAAGAAAAAAAAAGTCTTAGTAATTCTTCATATGTCAAATTACAGATTTTTTAAATAAATCAGCCAAAGTCACACTAAGAGGTTCAGTTTTTACCCTTGTCTAAAGCTAAATGTCTCCTTCAGCAACATTTGTGTGTATAAATGGTTGTCTGTTGTTGACATTTAAAAGCGCAAAATTGGGAGAAAAATGGCGTGTTTGTTTCATCAATGACTGTCTAGATTAAGTCCAGGGAGGACGAAATGAAAAAGGGTCAGTTAAAAAAGCTCCAGGCTGTGCCAGGTCTCCAGCTCACTTCTGCCAGCACAGTGAGTCCTTGCCCTGCAGCATACTTGGAAGGGGGTTGGGGCAGAAGAGGCAGCCTCTCGCTAGGGGGTAGAGGTGCCAGGGGGCTTGCAGCAGTTGCAAAGTCCTCTGTGTTGCAATTGCAAAGGCCTGTGATTTTGGAGGTTGGTCCTGGCCCCACTGGAATCAGAAAAAGTCTCTTGGGAAACAAACCCCACGGCCATCTCTTCTCCAGCAGCTGTGACCCACAGCATCCTTGTGGCTTTAATGTTAAAATTATGTTAAAGTCAGGAATACTGTGAGTACCCTGTGCAGACAAGCCAGGCAGCCCTCAGATGTTGGAGTGGGGAGGACCTTAAAGGTCACCTTGTTTCATGGGGTTCAATCTCTTCCACACTCCCCTGGATGGTGACGCTTACCAAAGCTTGACACACTTCTCTGTCAAGTCACACCCAGGTGGCTGGGATCTTTACTGCATCAAGATTTTCCTCCCATGTAAGAAAATTTGAGCACAGAAAGGACATGAATAGAGAAATAATTAACCCTTCCTTCACACTCAACATACAGTCATCATCCGATAACGAAGTGCCTGTACTCGAATCACAACTCCTTCCTGACAAATCTCATTGTTTGATGGCGCTACCACAATGCATTCCAGGATTGCTTATCCATTATCACCTCTTTTTTGTACAGATGGGAAAATTGAGGTTCTAATGGGTTCAGTGTGTTGCCCAAAGTGATGACCCAGAGTCATGGCCTCATGTCTCAATAAAATTGATGAAATTTGTGTTTTGAGTCACCTCCATGTAAACCTAGATTTTACTTGCAGTAGCATGTTATCTTCACTTTGTTCTGGAATTATACAAAGCCTCCCTCTTGAGATTTTACCTTCCCATAAAAGCTGCCAGCCCTTCAGAGCATGTGAGGTAGGAATTTTGAGAAAAATGGTCACACTGAGATGTTAGTGGGCTTTCTCAGGATTCACTGGATAATAACAGAGGTGTACCCTGACTCTGTGGTTCTCAGAGTATGAGCTCCAGGGCAACCGCATCAGTATCATCTGGAAAATTGTAGAAGTGCACATTCTTGGCAGAACTGGTTCCTGCCCTTCTTTTACATCTTTTCCTATCTCAGCCCAAGTGCCATCTTTTTTGACCAGTCCATCTAAACCACTTTTCCCACTCCCCATCTCCAGGCTCATCTCTCACCATCCTGTCACTGGGGTGCTTTCCTGCTCATTGCACTTTCTGTCTTGGTCACTGTGAAGGTGAATTTCAGGTGTCAGCTTGGCAAGGTTATGGTACCCGGTTACTTAATCAAACATCAATCTAGATGTGGTGGTGAAGGTATTCTGAAGATATGGTTGACAGCTATAAGCAGTTGACTGACTGACTTAAATGTCAAATGATTATACAGTTTCCCTTCATAACATGGGTAGGCTTTGCCCAATCAGTTAAAAACCTTGCCAGCAAAACTGAAGTCTCCAGGGAAGAAAAAATTGCCCCCAGAATGTAGCATTAACTCCTGCCTGAGTTTCCACTTGCTGGCCTGCTCTACAAATTTCAGACTTGCCAACCTCTACAATTGCAATAGCCAACCAATAAATATCATAAAGACATGAATAAAAGGCACAAGTTGGGGTGGAGGGAGCACTCATGGGGGAAACTGTTCAAAAAACTTCTCTTTGGCAGGAAGGATATGTTAAAAGAACTGAAATAAGTCCTAGAAACTGGGACCCAGGAGGAGAAATTACACTGATCACACCGACTATACAATACATCCGAAAGACAGCACTGGAGGGTTTTATCTTTGCCCCAGGAGCAATGAGTCTCTAGAGAGATTTGGAGACAAGAATGGGAAAGGTATTTCTTATAAGTCTGAGTCACATGTTGCCTAACTCAGTCTTGGAAATTTGTGACTTTTTTTTCTGATTTTAGCAGATTAAAATACGAACACTAATTTTTAGATTTCAAATAATTAGAATGCTATTTGTTGGAAACATGGTATAAAGAACACACATTAAGGAAAATTTTTAAAATATTTTCTCCTGTTGTCTTAGTTTTTTTAAAGTGGTTTTATATTTAAAAATATATCTTCTCTATAAAAATATAACTTCTAGAAGCTGGAATAATTTGAACAATAAAATAAAGTAGCATTGTTTTTTAGCCCAAAGTCTAAAATAAATATCCATGAAGCTATACTGATATAAACAAATGATTCAATAAACAAATAAATGAGGGAGAATAGACAAATCTTCCACGCAGAGAATTCCAAATAATTGGTGTGCATCCACTACCTTCAAAGAGGGGAAGCATAGCTCCCACTCCTCCTGCACAGTGTGAGCTGTGCACAGTGACTTCCTTCATGGAGTCCAGCGAGGAAGAGGGTAAGGCAGGACTTCACAGAGGAGAAACTAGACAAATACTACCCTAGCCAGTTGGCCAAGGTCAACGTTGTCATAAATCATATTGATAGAATATACCCTTGATATGATGTATTAAGAGTGGCATTTCACTCTGTGGTCTTCCTCTCAAAACACCTGTAATACCAAGCCAATCATGAGAAAAACATGAGACAAATCTCAATTGAGGTACATTCTACAAAACGCTTGACCAGTATTCCTCGAAACATGCACACATATGTTTATTGCAGCACTGTTTATAATAGTAAAGACCTGGAACCAACCCAAATGCCCATTAATGTCAGACTGGATAAAGAAAATGTGGCACCTATACACCATGGAATACTATGCAGCCGTAAACAAGGATGAGTTCATGTCCTTTGCAGGGACATGGATGAAGCTGGAAACCATCTTTCTCAGCAAACTGACACAAGAACAGAAAACCAAACACTGCATGTTCTCACTCACAAGTGGGTGTTGAACAATGAGAACACATGAACACAGGGAGGGGAACATCACACACTGGGCCTGTTGGGGGATGGGGGGGCCTCGGAGAGGGATAGCAGGGGTTGCAGGGATTGGGGAGGGATAACATTAGGAGAAATACCTAATGTAGATGATGGGGGGGAATGGATGCAGCAAATCACCATGGCACATGTATACCTATGTAATAAACCTTCATGTTCTGCACAAGTACCCCAGAACTTAAAGTATAATAAAATAAAAATAAAGAAAAACAGAAAAAAAACTGTCAAGGTCATCAAAAACATGGAAAATCTGAGAAACTCATGAAAACAAAATGTAATGTGGCATTCTGGATGGGACACTGGAATGGAAAATGGACATTAGATGGAAACTAAGGGAATTGGAATAAAGCATGAATTTAGTTAATAATAAAGTATCAGTGTTGGTTCATTAATTGCAATATACCATACTAATGCAAGATGTTACTTATAGGGGAAACTGGGTGTGGGTTAAACAGGAAATTTCTATTGTCTTCCCAATTTAAATCTAAAATCTAAAACTGTTCTAAAACAAAAAGTGTATTTAAATACACATATCTTTTATGTAAAGTGAAGAATTAAGTATGAAGTTATTTTCTAAATAGACACATACAGAGATTCTAGCATTACTCTGTATTAGACTATGAAATCAATTCGTTTCAATTACCGTCTACACCCAGGGCTTATGAAGTGTCTGCAGCCATGAGAGATCTCCTCTGCCTGTCTTGCCCTGCACGTACCAATGGCACTTAAGAACCTGGCTCCTTACAACAGATTGCGTGCCCTTCTCCAGCTGGCAAAATAACCAGCATCTCCGCAGGAGAAGAAGAGATAGACACAGGGCTGCTGCTGATCCCTCATGGGGATCAATCTCCCCAAACTAAACCACCTTTACACATAGACACCATGTAAAGGTGATTTGGTTTGGGGAGCTGACTGGGGCTGGATTTTCAGCCACCACTTGCCCCTCAACCCAGCACAAGTCATTGTGAAAGTCACTGCAGTGTCCTTGGGGGACACAGGATAACGTGTGGTCTGCTGCTGGGTGATTATGAAGGCAATGGTGTTAGAGTGGTGAAGTCAGTCAGTGTTTCAATAAAACTCACCTAAACAGACCACTAAGTCAGACATTTCTGGTTCATTACAGTGTATTTCCAGTTTTAATGAGCAGATGTGGAGCATGGGAAAGAGCATGGATGTGGCGTAGGGATGGGAGGTGTATTTAACATTTCAGTTGCCTTTAATTTACACTTAACATTTTTTCACATTTGGTCAGCACTTAATTGTCCATTCGCACATTCACTTCCTGTGTTTAAATGATTAGATTTCTGGAGGAGAGCCATAATACCAAGGTAGTTTGATTTATAGAAGGCAGCCAGAATAATGAGGAGTGTTGAAATGTTCACCTCCACACACATTGAAAGAGGTGCACACATTTCTGGATGGAAATATGGAAGTACATATCAAGAATATTACATTACCATTCCTTTAATATTTATCTTGAGGAATTAATCTAAGTTACGTAGTAAGATAACAAACAGAGCTATTCATTGAAGCATCATTTACTGAAAACTTGGAAGCAAACTTAAAAAACCCAAACACTTGTTAAAGGGGAATGGGTTAAATAAATCTTTATCTAGAATATTGAATTATAATACTATCCTTGAAAACAATTAATTTCAAAATGGACTCACCATCTTATGTGAAGTGAGGAAATGAGATTATAAAAACACATACAATTATTGTTTATTTATAATTTTTCACTTTCTGTTTCATATTTTTACATAAACATACAATATTTTCATAAATAAAAAAGAACAAATCATAAATTTCTTCAATTTTTTCACATCCCTAACAAGGATGGAGAATGAAATTCAAGTTTCCAACTCCAACAGGTTGTTGATTGATCTGTAGTCAATCAAAATTTGAAGTCTTCAATTTTAAAACTAAGGGTTTGAACTCAACAATCCAAGATTCCAACTTTTTCTAATTCCATGATTGACCTGTCTAGAACATACATTTCTCCACCACATTACAGTTAATAAAGAACTTTGCCCATGTCCATCCCGTCCTTAGTATTTTAGTTATTATTTCCTCCGTACTACTTACCTCTGCTTCATACACTTCAAAAAAGCAGCGTAACAATAAAATCAGTTATACCAGACACTCTAAAGAGCTCTGTGGTTCCTACTGTAAATTTATTTTGTAAAATATAGTCTGTGCTGAAAGCAGTTTTTTGTTTCGTTTTGTTTTGTTTTTGCACAATACTTTAAAAAAAAATTTGTCACTGTTTAGTAGAAAGATATTTTATTCTGCTCCATTAAATAAAATGTTAAGAGTCATTCTGACCTGCCTGGTATACAATTTGGGTGTGTAGCAGTTAGTAAATATCTTGCCCTCTTGGTGAAAATAGATGGAAACAGGAGAAAAGAATGGAAACAGCAAAGTGGTGGGACGTAGGGGCTCAAACATTCTGGATTGGGAGTCAGAACATCAGGGTTTTGGTCTGAGGTTCTCTCTTCTAAACTAGTTGTATAACCTTAGTGCTATGGTTTGAATGTTTGTCTCCTCCAAAACTCATGTTGAAATGTAAGTAATTGCCATTGCAACAGTATTAAGAGGTGGGATCTGTGAGAAATGATTAGGCCATAAGGTCTCCACCCTGATAGATGGGATTCATGCAATAACGGAAGCACAAATTCAGCAACCTTTTACCTCTTGGTCCTTCTGCCTTCCACCATGTAGACACATCCAGAAGGCCCTTGCCAAATGCCAGCACCTTGATATTGGACTTTCCAGCCTCCAGAATTGTGAGACAATATATTTTGGTTCAATATAAATTACTTAGTCTCAAATATGCTGTTATAGTAGCACAAAATGGACTAAGACACTTAAATAAATTAATCTCTTTGAGTCTGTTTTCTCATCTGTAAAATTAAGAATTCTTTTAAAATAATCTTCAAGAATTCTTCCACTTATAAAATTCTACCTTGAAAGAAGTTTTAGAAGAAATGCATAAGTCGAAAGCCAAAAAAAAAAAAAAAAAAATAGTTTCATTCATATTTGTGTTCTGCAAAAAAGATGACCAAAATTTCTATATTTGAAAGCCAATTATATTTAATAATTTTCTACTACATTTTGATTAATCAAAATGTTTGGCATAACGTTTAGCTGGAAACTTCTACAACACTATGATTATAGAGACAGTTTCAGTACTGGAGAGGGTTAGATACTGAGCTAGGGTAACAGGTTTGTGCTGTGATTTTGACACCAAATGCTCTCCTGAGAATGAGAAGAATCAATAGATGGAACTTCAGAGATCAGTGACATCAAATATAAGCCTAACCCTCATTTGAATTCTTCCCAAGTCAGGGCTTTACTTTTTTGGAAGAAAAGAAAGAAAACAAAAACTTGAAAGTCCAGCATTTTTCAACCCTGGCTATCACCTTAGAATCATGAGAGGGATTTTTAAATAATATTCATGCCCAGGTCCTACCCCATATCAAGGAAATCAGAATCTTAGGGGAGTCAGCCATAGGGGCTTTTTGAACTCTCCTGAGTAATTCTCTTGCGCTCTCAATTGAGAACCACTGAGTTAAATAAGAAAACATGACAAAAAGGAAGGAATGGGACTGCCAAATCAAAAGGGAGGCTTTCTCTCTTTTTTTCTTCTTATTTTTTTTTTCTTGTATTTTAAGTTCTGGGATAAATGTGCAGAACGTGCAGTTGTTACACAGGTATACAGGTGTCATGATAGTTTGCTGCACCCATCAAGCCATCATCTACATTAGGTATTTATTGTAATGCTATCCCTCCCCTAGTCCCCACCCTCTGAGAGGCTCCAGGGTGTGATGTTTCCCTCCCTGAGCCCAAGTGTCCTCATTGTTCAACTCCCACTTATGAGTGAGAACATGCAGTGTTTGGTTTTCTGTTCCTGTGTTAGTTTGCTGAGAATGATGGTTTCTAGTTTCATCCATGTTCTGCAAATGACATAAACTCATTCTTTTTTATGGCTGCATAGTATTCCATGGTGTACATATGCCACATTTTCTTTATCCAGTCTGACATTGATGAGCATTTGGGTTGGTTCCAAGTCTTTGCTATTGTGAATAGTGCTGCAGTAAACATACGTGTGCATGTGTCTTTATATAGAATGATTTATAATCCTCTGGGTATATACTCAGTAATAGGATTGCTGGGTCAAATGGTATTTCTAGCTCTAGATCCTTCAGGAATCACCACACTGCCTTCTACAATGGTTGAACTAATTTACACTCCCACCAACAGTGTAAAAGCATTCCTATCTCTCCACATCCTCTCCAGCATCTGTTGTTTCCTGACTTTTTAATGATCGCTATTCTAACAGGTGTAAGACGGTATCTCATCATGGTTTTGATTTGCATTTCTCTAATGATCAGTGATGATGAGCTTTTTTTCATGTTTCTTGGCTGCATAAATGTCTTCTTTTGCAAAGTGTCTGTTCATCTCCGTATGGAGAAAGGATTCCCTATTTAATAAATGGTGTTGGGAAAACTGGCTGGCCATATGCAGAAAACTGAAACTGGACCATTTCCTTACAGCTTATACAAAAATTAACTCAAGATGGATTAAAGATTTAAATGTAAGACCCTAGAAGAAAACCTAGGAAATACCATTCAGAACATAGGCAGGGGCAAAGACTTCATGACTAAAACACCAAAAGCAATGGCAACAAAAGCCAAAATTGACAAATGGGATCTAATTAAACTAAAGAGCTTCTGCACAGCAAAAGAAACTATCATGAGTGAACAGGCAACCTACAGAATGAGAGAAAATGTTT
>CAUYQU010068849.1:0-28295 GCA_963574635.1 Cheracebus regulus
GCAATTATATGTCTTGGAGTTGGTCTACTTGAGGAATATCTTTGTGGTGTTCTCTGGATTACCTGGAGTTGAGTATTATCCTGCCTTACTAGGTTAGGAAAGTTTTCCTGAATAATATCCTAAAAAATATTTTCCAACTTAGATTCATTCTTTTCATGACATTCAGGTACACCGATCAGTTGTAAATTAGGTCTTTTCACATAGTCCCATATTTCCTGGAGACTTTGCTCATTCCTTTTTACTCTTTGTTCTCGAATCTTGTCTTCTCATTTCATTTCATTAAGTAGGTCTTCAACCTCTGATTCCTCTCTTCTGCTTGATCAATTCGACTGTTAAAACCTGTGCATACTTCGTGAAGTTCTCTTATTGTGTTCTTCAGTTCCAATGATTCCCTTATATTCGTTTCTAAATTGTCTATTCTCATTAGGATTTCGTCAAACCTTTTTTCAAGGTTCTTAGTTTCTTTGCATTGGGCTAGAACATGTTCTTTTAACTCAAAAAAGTTCCTTATCATCCACCTTCTGAAATCCATTTCTGTTATTGGAACGCACTCATTCTCCATCAGGCCTTGTTCCCTTGATGGTGAAGAACTGTGATCCCCTGTAGAAGGAGAAGCATTCTTCTTCTGGGTATTCTCAGCTTTTTTATGCTGGTTCCTTCCCGTCATTGTAATTTTATCCACCTGTCGCCTCTGTAATTACCTACTTTCAATTTAGGTCTCTGAGTGGATGTCCAAGTTGTTGATTCCCAATGCGGAAATCTGAGCAACCCACTGCGCCGGCTAAAACCGTGGCATTAAGATTCGTGGTGCTTTTCTGCTTGGGGATCTTCGGTCTGGCTTCCCTGATCACCTTCCCAGAGATTCAAACGTCGATCAAAAGGGAAGCTAGTCCGGTTTACTCTGCACCAAGAACCGCTGCGCCGAAGCACCGGCAAAACCGCCAAGCCAGCCACAAGAGTCCCTCTGGCAACTCGTGGATCTCCTCCGCTGGGAATCCTAGTCCGTAAGCAACAAAAATTTTTCTAAAAATGTGGTGTCCTCTCTTTCTGTGCGCTTTCTCTGGGAGCTACAATCTTGAGCTGCTAGTAGTTGGCCATCTTGGATCTCTCTCCCTTTTGTTTCAAATTATTAGAAGTAAAACTTCCCCCCAATAAAGGAATTACATAAACATATACATAACACAACCTATTTATTCTGCCTTAGAAGATACAGAGAAACTGTGTTGGCTTAACGAATCAATTAAATGTCACTCTACAACTCCACAATTCTGTTGATTATCTGTTTCCTACAAATAACTGACACAAATTATGTTTTCTTTAATGAGGTAGAAGATACTAAAAAACAAACAAACAAAAACCTTCCAATGATAAACTATAAATGTCTTGAGGGTTGGCACTGTGTATACAAATACAAATGTCCAGGGAATGAATACATGATATCTAAACAGAGTGTTCAACCAATATTTTTAGAAGTGCTATATCTAATACAAAGAACCTTAGAAAAAGAGAGATTTAGCAAAATCAAGGGAGCTTAAAAAAAAAAAAGTATCACCTACTTAGAGACTATCCAAAGAGCAAGAGAAAAGAATATAAAGGAAAACAAGAGAAAGATGCAGTCTGGGGATGAGCTTAATCTAGCTGTGAGTCTTAAAACTTCAAAGGGCTGGAGTATAGAAGAGGGAGAGACAACAATGGGAAAGGGAAAGAAGTATTAAGGAATACACAGGATTATGGATTTTACTTGGCCATCACATGATATTATCAGCCAAAGCCAATTTATACAGTTGTCTAAGAAAAGAGATGAGACGTAGAGACAGAAAATATTAGGTAAAACTGCTTTGGTTATCAAATTGGCATGTTCTATATTTTATATCAAAAAGAAAAGCTCTTTTGAAAAATTACTTAATATTTTACAATTAGTATTTCCATTTTTTGTGTTTATTATTTTATAAATGTTACAGGAAATAACTAGGCTTTATTTCAGAAGCACATAAAATCTTAAACGTAGAAGACATCAGAGTTACTATATTGGTCACATTGAAGAAGGCGTTTTTACCTTTCCAAATTTGTGCTAAATTTTGATTTATTTTGAACCAATTCCCATCACTTGCTAAAGAAAATGGGAGAGAAATAATATAAGTCCCCAAACAAGTGGGATGCTTGAGGCCACCCAAATTCTTGGTGCTATATTATGAGAGGGATGGGATTTGGGAGAACCTCGAATTTCATTCCAGAAGAAACTTCCTAAGGGTCTTTGTATGTGTCGTGCAATAGAATGTTCCTTGTGTAAAGTGTCTCTTTGCTGCTGATGTTGAAGAACATGGAATCAGGGTCTAGTATTCCTGACATTGCTGTCTTCCACACATGGATTCAATACAAACATCCAATTTACAGGAAATACAGTTCTTGCTGTGTTGTGAATAATCTGCTATTTCTTGTGTATGTATAAGAAGAGATATACTTAAGTCTCCAGAACAATTCCTTCAGATGGGATTTGGTGAATAATATACAAGAAAAAATAATCTGGTTCAGGAAATCAGTGCTGGTTTGGGAAATTTAGGGAGTTCTGAGTTAACACCCAGATATTAGTCATTGAGTATAGTGTAACTTAAGCTTCCGGGACTTTAGGATATTGAGCTATTGCAACTTCTTACACATTTTCTTTGATTTTCAAAACCTCTGACTAAGGAAAAGATCACACAGTAATCACTAGCTATGTGACCTTTAAACAGTCACAATACTTGATTGGATATTGGTTTCCTAATCTGGAAGGTGAAGGAATTACAGATGATCTACATCTACAATCTTCTATTTCTATAAATTGAAGTAGCCTGCTAATAACACAAATAGATCTCAGCATAATTACAGAGAAGTACAAAACTTCCATAATGTAAAATCATCCCAGCCTAGCCCCTCAGGGGAACTACTAGTTTGTCATTTAATTGGAGTGGCACATGAGACGCAGATATTTCAAAGCTGGATTCTGAAGGGCTATGGGGCAATGCTGTGCTAATGTGGACTACAGACATCAAATCCCTTTGAGCAATTATTTTAGAAAAATAGAAGACTTTACTAAATGTGAAAATAAGATTACTTGAAGTGGAGGAGGACTGAAAATGTGGGCAAAAAAAAAAACACCTTAGGTGGAATCAATTTAATTTTTGGCAAAATCTGTGTGAGGGGATAAGAAAGGAAGGTGTGGGTGGTATGACCCATAGCAAATAATTCATTCCCTTGAAAGGAGAAAGAGCAGATCAAATAAATTTTAATGCACTATTTTCAAAAGGAAAGGGGTGAAATAAAGTTCCAATGAGCACAAACATTAAAAGTATATTATGTAAAGCTACATTTAGTCATAAAACCACCATGTTCTATACAATTAATTTTGAACTCCACTTTATCTGGGCAATAATTTTAAATTTAATAGTTACATTAGGTTTCAATGTTTTGCTTTTATTCCAATTGTCTCTAAGAGTTGTTTAAGTCTTGGCGAAACAAACTGTTGGAGGATAAATCATTCAGTTATTAGGGATTTAGGTAGACCTGGCATCTTATCAATATGAGGCTCTTCCTTGTGACCTAAAGGCATGATGATGCTTCAGTCCAGTATATGTAGTGAGATTGAACCCCAGACTTGTTGAGCTAACCAGAGAATTTGATGCTAAAATGCATCCTTTTAAACTAAAAAGACACACATTCTCAGATATAAGTTAGACCTTTCCAGCAGGACTTGCACATATTTTAAACTAGAAAACAAAACAAAACTTTGGGCAAATTCTGTATTATCCTTCAATTTGCATTGCTTCATTCTATCAGAAAAAAATCATTTAATTTTCTAAATTCACTTTACATGCTTACTGCCTGTCCTAGGGTGCTGACTCATGTAAGGTATATCAACAGGATCCCATTGCCTTGAGTCTCTAAAGGAAGCTGAGGCAGAGAGAAAGCCGAGTCAATACGCTCCATAGTGGTTTAAGAAATGGTAATAAACTTGGCCGTGACTCTAGGTTACATGCTAACTATCTGACATTGTTATATAGAAAAAGAGAAGGCACAATTATAAATACAGAATAGGTTTGCAGAGATAGGAAGAAACTGAAGCAAATTTTTCATAAGAAGCAGAGGCAAGAAGCTACTAGCTCCACAAAGAATGGAGAAAGTTGTCTTGACTCCAGCTCTTTTGTGTTATCCAATCATATTTTGCTTTCAATTCTTGGAGTTTCATAAACTCTATAGCACTCCATATATTACTTAAGACTTTTTAGACACGACAGACTCAAACAAACTTAAACAAATAAAGTAACATATTGACTCATATGAATATCTACGGAATATCCTATGTTGGGTATGGCTTGATTTAAAAATTTAATTATGTCATTAGGAAATCTATCAAAGATTTTCTTCCTCTTAGCTCTCCTTTTTCTTAATAGGCCTGATTCTCAGCAATGATAATCCTTAATGATCTTCAATGGTCTTGATCTCTAGAGTAAGAACCTTAAATTTCAAGGTCCATATCAATCCCTCAAGAATAACTCTGACTGGCTTGGCTGAGTCATTTTGTTACTGATGACTTAATTAATAATTCTAGAGAGATAGGGTATTCTGTATGGCTTAGCATTATTGCCAAACATCTTTATACTACAGGTGAAGCTATGTGATTGTCAGTCCCATCAGGGTAGAGAAAGAAAAACTATAAGTGAAAAAACTGCTGAGCAGGTCAAGAAGGTAAAAGATCTACTTTCCTTTATTCTATTTTGGGGAATCAAACAATCACCACCCTCTTCTCCTTTTATAGCCCCTGACATATTTAATTCTTAAAAATAAACAAGCAAACAAAAATCAAAACACAAAATATTTTGGAGCACCTAGTAATTTTTGAGTCCAAGCTTATTGCTGGATTGGAGGAATTTATTCATAAACAGGTACAAAATTAAAGTACAATGTGACAAGGGTCATAGTAAGGTATATTGAAGATACACTAGAATATTTAGGTTTTCTCTAAGTCCTTTAGTAAAACTTGCTTTCAAGTATATGCCATAAAAACCAACTTACCATTTTCTGGGCTAATTACATTTTGAAAAGTACCAAAGCTAAAATGGATGATCCTGCGATGAGATATGTAGCCAACATTAACCACCTCAGAGAATTGTATTAATAGATGTTGACAAAAGAAAAACATTTGGAGTAACAGAAAGGAAAGGGAAAGTGATGGTTATTTGGGACCTCCTAGATTCTTTTTAGCTGACCATCTGACTCTTAAGATGGACTTGTTTGCTGTTACCTGAATTCTCTAGGTAACCAAAACAGAAACCAAAATGTGAAAGAGGTCATGGCATGAGATTTCCATTAACTTGACTATACTCTGTCACGGCTATAGATGTGTTTATTAGTGTGCTTCTCTCTGGTCCTCTGGATATTTCTGGAGAAGGCACAGAGGAATAGGTTCTCTTTTAGGTAGCCTCAAAGCACTTGCTTCTTTTCTGCCTTTGGCTATTTGGATCTACAGCATTCAAATTTAACTTTTGATTCTTTCCAAAATCTTGAAGCCTGAGGAGGCCTGCTGGGAATGGATATATAAAAGGCAAATATGTCTAAAAGGCTGTGGTTCAAGACCATTTTTGTTGGCTATGAGCCAGGTCTCCAGAACCAAAGGGAATGCATATTTCTTTTTTGAATTTAAGGTGTTTATGCCCAAGATGGAATTTAATTATATTTGGGCAAGAGATATGCTTATGTGTATGATGCAAAGAACAACACAGTGACTCCTAGAGATAAAACAAACAAAACTAGACCAGGGTAATCTTAAGAAAGGTAACTCCAGCCCATGGAAACAATGGCATGGTTTGTGTCAAATTTGAAAGCAATCTTCTTGCTAAGGCCATTGGACACAGAATCTGTATGATACTGTACACCTTAGGGACGTAAAATAATAAAAAGTAAATAAACAAAAATGGATTTGTGCTGTTGTAAAAACACACACACTCAACACACAATATACACATTTAACTTTTGCAATTGATATTTGAATTATTTTAAAAAAATTATAAAGCCCATTTCAGAATCATAATTTTCCTATATATTATAAACGTATATTGAAGTTGCTTAACAATCTTGATGTTGGGAGGTAACAAATCCTATTACATATATAAGGTAAATATAATATGGCTAATTTCATAAAATATGGTTTTGTTGGCATTTAACAGGTATATGGTAAGCATCAATAACAGCTAGTTTCTTCCTATTCTTAAGAGTTATTTAAATTACAGGGTTTGTGTGTATGTGAGTATGCATATATGATGTAAGTTTTATTCTTCTAACAGTTCATTTTAGTTTTGGAAAACAAAGTAGTTTTATTTACGTTTATAGATTTGGGAAAAAAAGTCACAGAAAAGAAAGTAGCAATCTCATCTGTTAATATTTTGGAGACTATAACACAAGTATCTCTTTATGTATATACTTCATGTTATGTCACAAATAATTTAATAATGAGTACTTTTATACTAAGATTTTTTCATATTCTAACAAGCAAGGGTAAAGCATTATATTAGGATTTTATCTCTACCTTTTTACTTAGGCCAGTATTTACATTTCATACCCAAATAACTCTTGAAAGGGCCACTAACTATACACCCAGTTTATTCTTATCTTCACTTGAAAAATGTGAAAGAGAGTGTACGTTTAATTTCTCCACAGGAACACCAATGGTGTGTCGAAATGCCTAGGCCTAGTAAAGAAAGCCATTGGATAGGAATACAAAAATTGTCAGATAAATGTCAATTTATGGCTCTATAAACATTTGATCTGTCCAGGAAGTGTGTACTGATTGAGTCAGTTTTGACAGATGAAGAGCACTCACTGAATATCCTTTCCTGAGAAACATCCTTCATTAATATTTACATTTCTCTTGACAGCGCAGTTGCTGTAAGCATAGGTTGGATAAATATAGACTGCATCTGGCTAATATACATAGTCACGGGGCTGCATTTGTCTAAGAATCTAAATGCTGTGGGTAAGAATATGGGCCTGATTGTTTCTGTGGATTGCATGGAAAGAATTAATTTAAGCAAGGAAAACTCCATGACACTTATTTGAAGGAAGGGGGACATTTATAACCGGTTAACTTGGGGTTGTAAAAGAACAAAAGGTAGCTTTTATTCTCATCCCCTCCTCTCATTTTCTTTTTCTTCTTTATTTTTATTCTGCTATGAGCAGTCACTAAAAATATGTCTGGTCAATAAGGGGCAAGTAAAACTGGAGGGGTTGCTATAGGAACACACAAAGTGATGCGGAGCAATAACCACTCTAATTTACACTGTGTTTTCACGTTGTTTCCACTGCAGTTAAACTCAACTTCAGAAGACTTTCCTTAAGAAAAAGGCTACTTGAAATGCAAGAGACTCTAAGACAATTTTATATACCAACTTTAAAAATAATAAACCCTAAATCTGAGTGGAGCTATGAGCAGAAAACTGGTATTTCTCCTATTCATGCCATTATATTTTCAATGCATTTTAACCAAAATCATTTTGGTACAGCGAAAGACCTGGGAATGCATTTTAATAGTGATGAAAGCATGAGTAATGAGGAGCGCTGCCCGAAGCAGTCTGAGCTCGCATCTCCTCAGCGGCTCTCTTCCATTTTGACAGGCAGCATCTGTATTCCAGCCCTGAGACCCTTCTCATTCCCAATTCTGTTGAATTATCCCACTCAGAAACTGCTCTTCTCAAACCTTGTATTTTTGAAAGGTGACAGACCCTACTGCCTTGACCTCCATTTGAGAACTCCAAAGTAATCATGGGAGGCATTTCAGATCGACATACCAAAATAATTTCACATTTGCCAGACCCATGACTGAAAGGACAGGGTTGCTTGCAACCATAGCTACATGGAAATCTTCTAGAGAAGGAGGGCGGGGGGGGCTATCCTCATGATTATATTTGAGGGAGTGATTAACTCAACTTCTGCCTGCTCATATCTGTTCATTTTCATGTGTCCAACTCCTAAGCACAGTGAACTTTCTTTTTCCCCTCCAAAGTTGTGGGGGTAGCCCATGAGCAATTTATTCTCAAAATGAGACTGCAGGAGAAATTTCTAACCTAGTGATCAAAAAGCCCTATGGATCAAGATAGTTCAGGAGATAAGATCTTCTACACAACCATGTAGATGACATGAATGGATGCTAGCGTAGTTTCCTTCCTTTTTGGTAAGTCCTAGACAAAGATCAAATATTCATTCTTTCCTTGTTTAAAAAAAGAGAATTTTTTTTTTTTTTAGCTGACAAGGGAGGAACTGTGGTTAATCTAAGAGGGCTATTGCTCCATGTCATTTGGTTTTGGAAAGTGATTTTTATTTGTGGTGTTTTATTGAAGCATGGAGGTTGACAGTGAAAAGGGGCAAAAAGAAACACAAACCCCCAAGATAAAAATCACACTAAGATTTTAAAAAGTGAAATGGGTTTTATGTGAGAGGGCTCAGAAATTAATATCTAATCAAATTACACTATTTATTATGAAACAATCAAGCACAAGTTACTCTCATGGGGTAAAACACTCAAAAGTTGAACAGCAGTTTGTCCTTCCAAAGGGCTAATGTCTTTTAAAGCGATTTTACTCAAGATTAGATAAGTATGTGTCTGGGAATGGGCAGAAAAGGAGTATAGAAACAATTTCTATGCCATATATTCCCAACCAAATAGCAAAACAGTAAGACTCAAGTTATGTTTGTCAAATATTCAGTGCTTGCTCTATTCAAGAACTTAATATATATTACAACGTTGCTCACTTTCTGGTAAAATTTTTAGACTGTATTCTAGTCTGGGTAATAAAACAAGAATCCCATTCTCTCTCCCTCTTTCTCTTCCTCTTTCTTTCTCTCTTTCATTCTTTTTTTTTCTTTCTTTTGCTGTTTCTTTCTTTCTCCTTTTCTCTCTTTTTCTAAAAAAGAAAAAAATGAAATTGCTTTCTCATTTGTCATAAGCATTCTGGCCTTTCTCATTTTCCACTTGTGGACTGAGCTGATATCAAGCAGATTCTATGTGTACAGGAGAAGGAGTAGGGGTGGTCTCCAAAACAAGCAAATATCAATTTTAGCCCTGATAAAAAAATAAGAATCGGAGTAATAGAAACACCATTTGCTGAACATTGTGTTGTGAGGCTATAGATAAACCACGTATTACAAGTGAAATAAAGAAGATAGTATTAATGCAATCACCTCCATGAGTCAGGATGTAAAAGGGATTTCACCTGAAATATTGAGACTCACAGGCCTTTCAGGACTTACAGGCCAGGCAGGTAGTAATAGAAACAAATAAAACGGGTCAGATGAAATGCAATGGGGACTGGTGGCGGCTCTGGGGAAACTACAGAACACCTAAGCAGTGGTTCTGTCTCCAGACTAGATATATTAGGAACTAGGTAGACATTCAAATTACCTGGCCCCCAACCCAGAGCTATGAAATTAGAAATGCTGAGGGTGGGGCCCAGCAATCTAAGTTTTAACAAGCCCCTGAGTTGTAACAAGCTTGATTCTGAGGCACACTCAAGTATGAGAACCACTGATCTAGATGTATACTAATTCAAACAAAAATTTTTTTAATCATGTGTGTTTAAAAAAATCATCTGGCCAGCTTCAGCCTATGGGCTGCCTATTTGTAACTCCTAATGAAATTCAAATGAAAAACAAAAACTTGAATCATTTGTATAATTATGTAAGTTCTGTATTTTCCTTTTTTAAGATGAAGAAAGATAGTATGTGGTAAAGGTTGGGCCTAAGTTTTATCCTTCCCAGAATTCAGGCATATCTGGACATGCCTGGTATCTAGTGGGTTGGGCCTTCTGGAATTCTATGTATAAGACAACTCCAGTAGCTTCCAGGAAAGAACTCATCCCAGTAGAAGGACGAACCAAAGTACAGAGGTTGTAGTAGGACAGCAGATGGTGTTGAACACATCTGAGTACACATGATGTCTGCCACTCAGGTTGCTTCCAGGCCAGCCAGGAGGACTAATTTATTCTTTCAACAAATAGCTATTGAACACCTACCTCATCTGTCCCTGAGTTCTGTTACCCTAGAGTGTCTGTAATATAAGACCTAGTAGAAAACTAAAGGAGTTGGTTTTTGCTAATTTTCTTAGGACATGGAGAGTGCAGCTTGTTTGTGGCATGAATATTGGTGCCGGGGCAGCAGCCTTGGCTCTAGGACTTATCAACATCTTTGATGCCCTTGAAATTGAACTTTGAGCCTTGGAGGCCTGCTTGGACATATCAGCAACTGTAACAGTGGTGGTAGTACCTTTAGAGGGCAGTGGGACATGGCTTGAAGGATTGGTAGCAGCTGCTTGTTTCAGGCAAAGAGAATTGTGAATCACATGGCAGCGAAGAGACCTGTTCTGGGAGCACATATGAGACATCCCTGTGCATTTTTGGAGGATGAGAGCCCTTCAGGAGAGGTAGAGAAATGCAACTTTATAGCTGTGGTTTTTGTTCTTTGTTTTTTGTTTTTTTACTGTTTTATGAGCTACATATAGAAGAACGTTTTTTGTTTTCTTTTTTAAAGGACTTCTTAAATTTGAGTTTATAAGGTAATCTACAGCTTTTTTTTTTTTTTTGGCTTTGGCTTTGGCAACATTTAAAGAAATTACATGCTGCATCTTGTAATAACATTGATGTAATACGCCTGCAGTGAACACAGTGAACTCAAAATCAAATCTCAAACATTTGGTTTTGTTTTTTAAAAGTTAAAAGCAGCAGAATTATTATAGGCTTTGGGATATGAGGTTTTAAAAAAAATCACAGCATTCATTCCTAATTTTTTTTTTCTCCTTCAAAACATCCCTATAAAATCAAACAACATTGCTGATGAGCTGTTCTTTGGCACCAGCAAGGAGCTTATTGCAAAGGAAATAACTTTGGAAATAGCCACTCCTTTCCTGCCAGAATTTTGAGAGATTGATGCCCTTTTCCTTCATTTCCACAGTGCCTATAGGCTGCAGATTTTCAGTTACTTCCTGAAATCCTAAATTGAATTCTATTAAAAACATATTTGGTGTTCTCAACAAAAAATGTTTGGTATTATATTTTGGAGACCACAAGTTCCCTGTAAGACCTAAGGAATTCCCCTAAGTAATCAGAGTTTTCCACAGAGTCAAGTAGTTTCTACATTGCATTTAATCCAGTGTTTTATGATACCTGATAAGTAAGGCGTGTGGTACATTAGTATTTCATCTAGACAGCAAGACCTTGCCGATTTCCAATTTTCTGATAGAGTCATTTTTTTTGTTTGCTATCTATTCAAAACCATTTTTTTAAGCCCATGTGAACTAAAAGAGTCACTTTATTTTGATACCTCAGTTCTAGCCAACATAGAATATCCACAGCAAAGTATGTATTAATGAGATAAAAGTCAGAGATCAGGAGATTTGCGTTCTAACCAGCAATGTTTTCCTGGACAAGTCAGTTCCTCTATGGGACTCAGTTTCACTGTCAGTAAAATTGGAGGCGGGGCAAATTGGCCTAGAGTTTGGTGTGTAGAATTCTGTATTCCTTAACTTCTGGATTATGAGAACGCTCCCCGGATAATCTTAGTGATGGACTGAGTGTTTGAAAAAGAAAAATTTAACTGGAAAGGACTCTCGAAAACTATTGGTATTATACATTTCTTTTTTAACAGAGAGCTAGGGTTATTTTCTGTGTATCTTTGGGTACCGGTGCCTGATACTCTCACTAGTCAATCAAAGCTTGTTTCTGTGTTAACTTAATCAAATTTAGCTTTCTGGAACACAGTTAACAAGAATATGAAACATTTATTTGATTCTGATTTCATAATATTTCTTTCTTCCATGCCCCTAGTCTGACCCTCTCTCTCTCTCGGACCATTGTAATAGACTCCTAACTGGTTTTCCCACCTTGGGCCTCTTCTTCCGACCCTTTTTACATGATTTTATACTTGGATTGTCAAATTAATCTTTTCCACATACAGCTTTTCTCCTATTACTTTCCTGCTCAATGACCTTAATAGCTTTCTGTTGGCTAAGTATAAAATATGAACTCCTTCTTATGGTATCCAAGGCCTTGCACTGTCTGACCCAACCCCGATTCCCATCCTGTGGCCCATTGCTCCTTGTACCACAGCCTTCCAAGCTTTCTGCTCTTCCTTTCCATGCCCAGAAATGCTCTGATTTTGTGCCTTCGTCCTACTGGTTCTTGCTCCCTGTTTCTACCTGTTCAGATTCTATCTCTCCTTAAAGTTTAAGGCCATAGTTCTGATATCACCTTCTCTGCCTGCCCAGCTTTTCTTGGTCTCTCTTAACTGCAAGAGACTTATCATTTTTCTGAATTCCTATGACAGTTTATCTGCATCTCTATCATGGGAGCTTTCATTTCCCCTCTATATTATAGTTATTTGTGTTCAGGTCTTATTTTCTTCACTAGATACACATTTTCATGACATCAGAAACAATATTGTTCTGTATTTGTAGCCCTCAAGGCACATGGCACATAGTAAGTAGTTCTTCCACAAATGTTTGTTTAATGAATAAATGATATCAGAGTTACCATGGAAATCTGAACTTACCCAAACTCCTTCAACTAAATTAGAGCCACTCACAGGACATACTGTTTAAGTGGTAAATTTCTTCATTTATCTATCTGTCTGTCTATCTATCTATCATCTATTTCCATCTATCTATCCTTCTGCAAATTAACATTTCTCAGCCTATGTTTGGTTTCAGTGAGGAAAATTAAGAAAAAAAGATTTAAAAGGTGCAACAACTTAAACCGTAGGTTTAGCAAGTAATTTATATCCAGCTCCCTTCTTTCATGCATTTTGCTGTAGTCAGCTTTCAACAGTGGTTTAGGTTAACATTTGTTTGCATACTGTGATGTTCAAATGTTTGTTAAAGCTGATGCAACTCTGTGAGAAAGATCAACATTAACTCTGTAGATGGAACATACAAGTTTTAATCCAGCGAAGTGAAGATTTATTCAAGGTATTGTTTCATGTGGGGCATTGAGAAAAGTCATGGCCTTTTAATTAATTTATTTTTTGGCAAAGAGCAGCCATTCCATGGAACATGTGTACCTAAATAGGGAAAGTTAGATGTAGATAACTGGTAACAAGATAGGGGTCATTGTATGTACATTATGTACCTATATACAATAAAGTGATTATATATGTAAATACACACATAAATCCATTTATTCATTTCTAGACTTTTTGTGATGTTTTCTAATTTTTATAGAAATTCTCTATCTTAAAATTAATTTTAAGAACCTCACATCATATACTTGGAATATATCTAACTGAATGTAAAAATAATTTCCAAATATCTGCACACTAGAAAAAAATTAAAGGAAATAAAAAACAACAGAAAATGTCCATCAACCAGTGAATGGATAACAAAATGTGGTATATCTATACAATGGAATATTGTTTTGCCATAAAATGAACTCAGTACTCATATCCTGCTACAACATGAATATTAAAAACAGTAAGTGAAAGAAGCCAAACACAAAGGTTACATATTGTATTATTCTATTCATATGATATATCTAGAATAAGCACATTCATAGAGACAAAGTAGATTCTTGGTTGCTAGAGGCTGGGAAGAGAGAGAAATGAGTGGCTACTTATGGGTACAGAGGGGTTTTTTTGTGGTGATGAAAATGTTTAGCATGAGATAGTGGTGATGGTTGCACAACTTTGTGAATATGCTAAGAGCCACTGAATTGCACACTTAAAAGGGGTCAATATTATGGTATGTGAATTATATCCCCATTTTTAAAAACACAAATTGAAGATTCTGCACAAGAAAAAGATTTTCCAGAGGCTTTTGTCCAGCCAGCACTGAAGAGTACAGAGATGACAGTCATTGGCGATCCCAGTCTTCAACACAATTGCCCTCGCCAGTTATTGTGTTTTATGGTAACTAAGCAGGACCAGCTAAATGCTTCTGCCCTCCTTGGCCGGGCTGTGTGAAAGCCCACCACTGCTATGCTCCAGTGAGATAAAATCATTTACTTGTATATTAGCTTGTAATTTTTAAAGAACTTTCACTCCCACTAACTCATTTTGTTTTCAAATGTTTTATTTCTAGACATACTTATATTTTATACCCGTTTATAGTTTTTCCTCCACCAAAACAGAAACGTTTTATTTCTTATAAATGTAATGGATTTCTCTTGGCCGTCTTTGCTGACACTTTGTTTCACTCTCCTCTTTCTTCTTCTTCTTCTTCTTTTTTTTTTTTTGACAGGGAAAAAATGTTTTTTAATTACAAACTCATTTGGTGTATTTCAAATGTGCAATACTTTTCTTCGTTTATCAGTGAAAGAAGTTAGAAATTAACGTCCCCCCAAAAAATCAGCAAATGACAAACAAATGTACTTGAAAGTCACAGTCACATATAGTGCGTCCTAGAAATGAAGAGGGGCAAGACAGGCTCCACCCACTTTCATGAGTTTCATCAAATACTGGATCTACTCAAGGGTAGAGAGAAAAGTCAACTTTTAAAAAGGAGTATGTTATTAAATGAGGCATTTACTATATTCCTTCCTAAGAGCACCAAATGAGGAACATGTTTTCTAAACTAGATCTAGGAAGTGGAATGTGGAATCAATCATCCTTCTCCTCTTAAGGTTTATCTACTGGTTAATGAATTTTAAAAAAAACAAGATTAAAAAACAAACCCCCCACACAATCCTCCCAAAAAAAAAGAGGAGAAAAAAAAAAAACCCTAACATGCCGCAGATTATGCTCTAGAGTGGAACCACAGAGCAACTTCAACAATTCCAATTAGTCTGTGGCAGAGTCATCTACAAGCATGCCTTGATTTTAAACAAAAAAAAAATTTTTTTTTGAAACAACAAAACAAAAACTACCACTAATAATTTTTCTGACAATTCACAATTATTCAAAATTAACTAGTTTTGGGAGGGGGAAAGGGGGGCCTTACCTATGGGCCTTGTCTCACACGAGTGCATGTGGTAGGTGCAGGGCATTTGTCATTACTGCAAAAATGAATTTTAATTTTTAATCTTATTTTGATTTAAACATTGCTTTTAGTATGATGCTGACACCAGCTGTGCAGAAAGGGCTCAGGAGAGATGTTCATAGCAGCACACACCTGTGGCTCTCCCTCGGTTCTGGAGGCTCCAGGGCAGCCAATATTGCTTGTCAAATACATTATTTAGGCCTTTCTGTGTATGTGCAGAACACTCCACATACTTGACAGCCTTCAGGTCACCGGCCAGCTTTTCAGCAGTCTCTGCAATGATAGACTTCTGTTTGTTCTTGGCAAGCTTCTCAATAGTAGAGGGGTCATCTCTGAGATCAATTTAGGTCCCAACAAGCAAGAAAGGAGCCTTTGGACAGTGGTGAGTTATCTCAGGCACCCACTTTTCTTTGACATTTTCAAATGAAGATGGAGAGACCACTCAAAAACAGAGTAGAAATACATCTGTTTGTGGATAACTCAGCGATTGTAATCTGTCATAATCCTCTTGACCTGCAGTATCAAAAAGTCCAAGAGTATATTATTTATAACTCCACCATTTATAACTGTGACTGCATAGTTGTCAAAAACAGTAGGTACATATTCTGATGGAAATTTGTTTGTTGTGTAGGATATCAGGAGACATGCTTTACCAAAGCATCATCCCCACAACAACACAGTTAATTGTCTGCATTGCTGAAATAATTTTGTATCCACTTTAAACATTTCAAATCTGATGTTGACCTCAGCTTCTCCACCAGGGCATTGGCAGCACTCTCACTCTTCTCTTTCTTCTAATATGTTTTGCCCAGTTCTCCAGTACTATCCATATATATCTAATTCTCCTGACATTTTACGTATCTGTAGTTCTTCATGTTTCTGCCTTCTGAGACTTTATTTTCAAGTTAGTGATTTATTCTTCATCATTCTCCCCCCAAATAAGACCAATAAGCTTTTTCTTCGAAACTGTAATTCACTTCTTTCTTTCCCTTAATCTTGGCTGAGTGACTCCAAAACTAATATCATATCCCATTCAATTCTATTTGCTGCCCCTATCCTGAATATCTTTATTGTAGAACCATCATTTCTTAAATAAATAAAAGATTTTATATGATATTTCTGTTTTATATTATATTTACTATAAACTATTTATACTTATTCCTTTATTTCCTGTAGACTCCTATATGTTATTTTAATACAGTACTCAAGTTTATTATTTATTCTTTAGTAAGTATATATCTCCTTTAAGAGTACTTTGATAATTTCCTATTATACCTTTTAGGTCCTGAATATTTACATTCCATTGATGATCTTCATTTTATCTTATGGAAAGATACCCTTCTTCTGTATTTACAAATCACCTTTCTTTAGCATGATTTGCCATTTCATCTTGGACAGGGTGGCATTTTAAGCTTGGTCTCCAGCAGTTGCATTTTCTTACATCTCGGGGCATAAGCCTAGTCTTTATAGCTTCAATGCTATGGCATTCCTCTTTATGTCTCATTTTTATTTTATTGGCATCCATAGCAGCTCATGTTGCTCATTCTTTATATGTCTTAAATGCTCAAATGATGCCTTGAAAGCTATAATTGCATAGCATCCTCCTCTCATTTTCCCCCATCTGTGTCTTGGATTTGGCTTGTACTTTCTTGTAAGAGTGTCTACACACCATAACAACATAAAGACCGATAGTCACATGGAGCCTTAACTATCTCCCATCTTTCCTCATTTATTCCTAAGGAGTGAGGATTCATTTCATGTGCCCATGTAACATTTGCCTTGATTTTAGCAGTTTGTCTGGCATTTATCTGCTCTTCATAGTCTTAAAGAGAAAATCATCATTGGCCCAGGCACTAGACTTTGCTTAATCTAAACAGAACAAATATACTTCTTATCACCTTCCTGTAGTATCTTATCCTTTCTCTATCCAGTCCCTTTTCTTTTGCTTACCTTGTACCATTGATGACATGTCTGAATTCATCTTGAGGTTACAAGCTCTTTTGAAGACTAAAATCAGATTGCATTCATATTTGCTACCTTCCCTATCTTCTCTTCAACCACAGTATCCAACATTCCACACAGTACATTATACATTAGAATGTTCCCACAAAAATTTGTTAAATATTTATTTTTTATTGTTCATCAGTTAGCTACTTCTCACTTACTGCCATACCACTGGAAATTTAGTATCTTACTTTCCTCCATTTTGCCAACCTTCCTAATATTATTTCTGCAAACTGCATTATTATGGGTACAGGATTGCCTTATGGGGTGATGAAAATTTCTTAGAACTAGTTAGGAGTGATAAGTTGCACAACATAGTGAATATATACTAAGTGCCACAGAATTGTACATTATGGTTAATAGGTTAATGTTATGTGAAATTTTACCTCAATTTTTAAAACTGCAATGCTATGAGTTAATAATACAAAAAAACAGTTTATAAACAGTCTCATTCTTGTCTCTTAAAATAGTGCTTGTATTTTTTTTTCATGTACTTGGCTATTTTACCTTTCTCCCATATATCATTGAAAATAATAGTAAAAGGTGAGTCCAGCCAACTTTCTAAGATTGGAACTCAGCAGTGAGGACATCTACATTTAATCACAGTTTATTTTTTGGCTGTAATTCCTACAAGTAAGTCATTATCTTTTCACTCTTTTTTTTGAGATGGAGTTTCACTGTGTCGCCCAGGCTGGAGTGCAATGTTGTGATCTTGGCTCACTGCAACCCCTGCTTCCTGGGTTCAAGTGATTCTCCTGCCTCAGCCTCCCAAGTAGCTGGGATTACAGGCACCCACCAATATTTTTGTGTTTTTAGTAGAGACAGGGTTTCACCATGTTGGTCAGGCTTGTCTCAAACTCTTGACCTCAAGTAATCACCTACCTCAGCCTCCCAAAGTGCTGGAATTAACAGGCATGAGCCGCCATGTCCGGCATCTTTTCAATCTTATAATGATACTCTACTATTAGTCCCTATTCTTTCTTTTCTCTTTTCTCAGTACCTTTTCTTGCTCTTGAATTGAACTTTGCCTTACCACAGTGGTCATGTGTCTCCTGGGGATGTCATAAAGAAGACAATATTACTAGAGAGCTTCAGTCATTAAGAGATTACTTGTCTTTGATAAAGGCGTGACCATTTGCATTCCTTTCTATTTTGATGGAGAGGGGTAGCAAATCAACCTCCAGAAACAGAAAGTAGAAAATTTTCCTCCCTGTGGGTTTTTGGCGTCAGACAGCCTCAGTTCAGATCCTGGTTCTGTCACATACCAACTGCATGATCTTGGGTTGGTCACTTCGCAAGTCAAATTCCTCAAGTAGAAAAAATAAGAATAACAATAATACCTACCTACTAAAGTCCTTGTGAAGATTGAATGAGATAATGCATGTAAATGTCCCTTGGAATTACACACATGGCTGTGTATAAGTGTTCATGTTCACCCTTACTCTTTTTCTACTTGTCTCCTAGTGTCTGAAACTACTCTTTGCCTTCCTTACAACAAACACGGAGCTACTTATGCTCCTGCCTGGGGAGTGGCTTCCTCCCATCCTAACTATGCATAAATGCATGTCAGTCAAGGAAGCACCAAGTAGAAAAATGAGCATGGACTATATTTGATAAATTTCAACATTATAAAAAAAATACTAGAGCATGGAACAGGAAAAACAACCAACCTACTTCCTCTTTGTGATCCTTATTTTTGACTGTATTTTTTTTTTTTCACTACACAAAATAGCATAGCAAACAAACTACTATGCAGAAATTTGGTTAAAACTGCTGTATCTCTTTAGTCTGGGGGAGAGGATAGCCTTAAACTATAGATCAAAGTTATTCCACATGTTAATAAGAAAATAGAAAATTGAGTTGTGCAATATTTCTGGAGTTTTTTTGTTTGTCTTTTGGCATGAAAGTGAAATCACCTGATGTGCTATCAGGAGGCCCAGGGTTCAGAGGAAGAGCTTTGAATTAGGGATTAGGAGATGTGGGTCCTGGCTTTGCCACTAACTGGATGACCTTCAACAGGCTACTTCTCCTAACTGGGGCTATTTATTTCCTGAAAAATACAAACTGAATCCGCAACCCCCACCACCACCTTCTCAGTTATTTATTTATTTTTACTTCAAAACTCCTTTCCACAGAACAACTCCACTTCTTAGGAATTAAAATATATATTTTATCATTATTTGTGGTGTATTATGAAATGATTTTAGGTTAAAAAACTTTTAGACCAGATTTAATATAGTATCTATTAACATAATTTCAATAAAATAATGTATAATCAGAATCCTATAGTTCTTTTTGTGACAACACTGGGTTAAAAAATACTGAAACATATTATCTCCAAGTCAGTGTTTTATGTAGAAAA
Source organism: Cheracebus regulus (assembly GCA_963574635.1). Classification (NCBI taxonomy): domain Eukaryota; kingdom Metazoa; phylum Chordata; class Mammalia; order Primates; family Pitheciidae; genus Cheracebus; species Cheracebus regulus. The sequence continues at coordinate 19,356 of CAUYQU010068849.1, forward strand.
TATTTTTTTCAAGAATAGTTGTATTTAGTGACATATGGCACTATGATTGATTGATATTTACTTGGACCTTCATACTGAAGATAATATCATGAATGTGGATAACATGGAGTGGCCCCTTTGAGGGATATAATTAACTCTTGGTCAAAAGCCATTAAAAGTATGTCAGTGTATGTTCTTAGAAAATATGAATCAATAATTATTTTTGTTAGAAATACATAACTCTTAGTGCTCCTCCTAAATAGAGATCAGATGAATAGTTAGGTGAAGAACGAGTTTATTTTAACTTCTCAAATATTTTCAGTTCAAGTTCATGAGATTGTATATTGAAAATTTCCTTGATGCCTGCTGGAAGGAATCCCTGTGGAATTCAGGTGGAATCAGTCTGTGATGGCATAAGAATGGAGCACTGAGTGGAAGGATATCAGTGCTAAAGTCACAAGTCTCACGTTCAAGTCATGCTATTGAACTTGCAGTGCTGTAAATGGGCAATTCCCTTAGCCTTGAGCCTCAGTCTCCTTATCTGTACAATGAGGATAATTATATATTTACTTCCTAGGGTTATTGTAAGATGTAAATACAATTTAATATATGGCATTACTTTTAAAAAGTATCACAGTTGTCAAAGAGCATTTTGACAGGAGAAGGGTGAGGTGATTAAGAAGCCAGCCAGCCTAGGGCTCAGAATTTAAGGAGGCCCCTTCACTCTCAGGATCATACAAGTGCAAAGTCAGCTCTGAGAATGAGCACCAAGTCAAAGTTTGAGCCCAGCTCCTCACTTCTCTCACCCTTGTCCAGGCCCTGGTGTTTAGCCAAGTAAGCTCCTTTCAATAGGAGACACACAGCTTCAGGTGTGGGTCCAGTTTCTGAAAGACCGTTTTCTTGTTCACATACACTTAGTAAGTCAGGAGCAACTTTTCCTGCTAGTTTCCAAAAAATATAATGCTGCTGCTTCTATGAAACAATCTTCCTCTAACTTCTTTTTTCTTTTTGTTCCCTTATTATGCTACTTATATCTCTGTGCATAGTTAGATGTTACAAGATACATTAATTTTGTCTCCAGATATTCTCCTGGAGGTAGTATTTCGTTATGACATGTTGCTAAACAATACCACGTCTGCATTATTTTCTGAAATTTGTAGTACTGAGGGGAATGATCTTTTAGCTTTAGCTTCTTTAAATTACTTGTTTTCAAAACATAAGATTGATAGACTGCTAGCTAGATTAATAAAGGAAAAAAGAGAGAAGATCCAAATAAACAAAATCAGCAATGACGAAGGGAATATTGCCACCAACCCTACCTAAATACAACTAACCACCACAGACTATTATGAGCACCTCTACGCACACAAACTAGAAAACCTAGAAGAAATGCATAATTTCCTGGAAATATACAACTTCTCAAGACTGAACCAAGAAGAAATTGAAACCCTGAACAGACCAACAATAAGTTCTGAAATTGAATCAGTAATGAAATCCTACCAACCAGAAAAAGCCATGGATCAGACAGATTCACAGCTGAATTCTACCAGACATATAAAGAAGAGTTGGTGCAAATACTACTGAAACTATTCTGAAAAATAGAGGAGGAGGGACTCCTCTCATAATCATTCTATGAGGCTGACATCACACTGATACCAAAGCCTGGCAGAGACATAACAAAAAAAGAAAACTTCAGGCCAATATCTCTGATGAACATAGATGCAAAAATACTAGCAAACTGAATCCAGGAGTACATCAAAATGCTAATCCACTATGATCAAGTAGGCTTTATTCCTGGAATGCAAGGTTGTTTCAACACATGCAAATGGCTAAATGTGATTCATTACATGAACAGAACTAAAAGCAAAAACTACATGATTATCTCAATAGACTCAGAAAAGGCTTTCAATAAAATTCAACATTCCTTTATGTTAAAATCCCTCAACAAACTAGGCATCAAAGGAATATACCTCCAAATAATAAGAACAATCTATGTCAAACCCACAGCCTACAACATACTGAATAGGCAAAAGCTGAAAACATTCTCCTTGAAAACCAAAACAAAACAAGGATGCCCATTCTCACCACTCCTATTCAACATAGTACTGGAAGTGTTAGCCAGAGCAATCAGGCAAGAGAAAGCAATAATAGACATTCAAACAGGAAAAGAGGAAGTCAAACTATCTCTTTGCAGACAGTATGCTTCTATACCTAGAAAATGCCATAGTTTCTGCCCAAAGTCTCCTAGATCTGAAAAACAACTTCAGCAAAGTTGTAGGACATAAAATAAATATACAAAAAGTCAGTAGTATTTATATACATCAATAACATTCAAGCTGAGAGCCAAATCAAGAACTCAGTCCCATTCACCGTAGCCACACAAAAGGAATAAAATGCCTAGGAATATATGTAGCTAACCAGGAAGATTAAAGATCTCTACAATGAGAATTACAAAACACTGCTGAAAGAAATTAGAGCAACAAAAGGAAATGGAAGAGCATTCCATTCTCACGGATAGGAAGAGTCAATGATGTTAAAATGGCCACACTGCCCAAAGCAATTTACTGATGCAATGCTATTCCTATCAAACTACTGATGACATTTTTTACAGAACTAGGAAAAACTATTCTAAAATTCATATAGAATGAAAAAAAGAATAGCTAAAAGCAATCCTAAGCAAAAAGAACAAAGCCAGAAGCATTACACTATCCAACCTCAAACTACACTACAGGGCTACGGTAACCCACACAGCATGGTATTGGTACAAAAACAGTCATGTAGACCAAAAAAAAACAGGTTAGAGAACCCAGAAATAAAGCCACACACATCAAACTGTCTGATATTCAACAAGGTCAACAAAAAAAGCAATGGGGAAAGGACTTCCTATTCAATAAATGATGCTGGCATAACTGGTTCACCATATGCAGAAGATTGAAACTGGACCGCTTCCTTTCATCAGCTCAAGATGTATTAAAGACTTAAATGTAAAACCTAAAACTCTAAGAACTCTAGAAGAAAACCTAGGAAATATTAATACTATTCTGGACATATACCTTGGCAAAGACTTCATGATAAAGACTCCAAAAGCAATTGCAACAAAAATAAAAATTGACAAGTGGGATTTAATTAAACTCAAGAGCTTCTGCACAGCAAGAGAAACTATCAACAGAGTAAGCAGACGGTTTACAGAACGAGAGAAAATATTTGCAAACTATGCATCCAGCAAAGGTCTAATATCCAGAATCTATAAAGAATGTAAACAAATTAACAAGCAAAAAAAAAAAACAACTCATTAAAAATTAGCAAAAGACATGAATGGACACTTCTCAAAAGAAGACATACACACGGCCAACAAGCATATGAGAAAATGCTCAATGTCACCAATCATCAGAGAAATTCAAGTCAAAACCACAATGAGATACCATCTCATACCAGTCAGAATGGTTATTATTGAAAAGTCAAAAAAAAAACAACAGATGCTGGCAAGGTTGTGGAGAAAAGTTAACACCTACGCACTGTTGGTGGGAGTGTAAATTAGTTCAGCCACTGTAGAAAGCAATTTGGAGATTTCTCAAAGAACTTAAAATAGAGCTACCATTTGACTCAGCAGTCCCACTACTAGGTATACACCCAAAGGAATAGAAATCATTCTACCATAAAGACACATGCATGTATATATTCATTGCAGTACTATTCACAATAGCAAAGACATGGAATCAACCTAAATGCCCATCAATGGTGGACTAGATAAAGAAAATATGGTACATATACACCATGGAATACTATGCAGCCATAAAAAAGAATGAAATCATGTCCTTTGTAGCAACATGGATGCAACCATAGGCCATTATCCTAAGCAAATTAATGCAGAAACAGAAAACCAAATACCACATGTTCACACTTATAAGTGGGAGCTACATTGAGTACACATGGACACTAAGGGAACAGTCGACATGGGGACTTACCTGAGAGTGGAAGGGTGGGAGGAGGCTGAAGATAAAAAAAAACTACCTATTGGGTACTATGCTCATTACCTAGGTAATGAGATAATCTATACCAAACCCTTGTGACACACAATTTCCTGAGGTGACAAACCTGTATGTGTCCCCTCTGAACCTGAAATAAAGTTGGAAAGAAAAAAAAAACACCTGCTTTCAAGGTAGAAGTTGTTTACTTGCCAAGTAAAAAGATGTCATAGGTTATCATTTTTAAAATCCCAGAGGAGAATGGATATGAAAGTAATTCTTACAGGCTCAGAGCCAGAGTCCAAGAAACAAATATGAGTAACCGCTCTGTACAAACAGATTTTTCAAGAGTTGTTCACATGCCCACATATGCTGGCAGAGGTGGGCTTTTCAGGGTAACAGTTCAGTGACAAACCTCTCATTGAGTTATATAAACAAGAGAGACTAGTGTTACAGTTTCAGAGCTTTCTAAAATTGCTTGCTAGTAGAGTTTTAAACTTTTTGCTCACTTTTCCATTGGGTTTCCTCATGCTGCTGTTAAAAGGTTTGACCCACTCTTAAATTTTGTTTTATGATGCCCCATACTTGTCTTTTAAATCTTTGCAGATATCCAGGTTTTATATCCTAGATTTTTATTTTGTCTCTGATGCTCCCATAAGTGTTGATGTTATTTTATTAGTGATATTTTGAAGCTAAATCTGTCAGAGAGAAATTGTGATTTTTTTTTTAAAAGATATGGCTATTTAGTCAGGGTCAATGACTAGCAAAATCAATAGAAGCAGAATTGGCAAGTAGATTCCTCAGAAAATGTGATCAACAGTGTAAGTATTGATGAAATTCTTTCAAAGATTGCATTTTTTGACCTTCAGTAGTTTAGAAGATGAAAAAAAGAGGGCTGAAGAAAATTTTTAAGTCTATTAGTTTAATTGAAAGAACATAGATGAAATATGGTACTTTTAGCCCATTTTTGTTCTGTTGTTAGAGGTAAGAATTGTAGTATAGCAATTAACGACTATGTATGTACATCGAACTAAATTTGCATCATTCAGGTATTTTCCTTTATTACTCAGCATTCTGTATTTGTTGGTTTATAAATTATCTCTCATAGAAACTGCTCAAATTGTTAAGTTAAAGATAAAGAAATTTCAAATTGAAACTTAGGTAGCAAATCTGCTGAAATGGGTATGAAAGCAGTTCTTCCAGGCCCAGAGCCAGAGTTCAAGATGAGTTGCCCCTCTGTACAGATTTTTCAAGAGTTGTTCACATGTGTAATACTACACAAATTTACCAGAGGTTTAAAATGGACAATATCCTGGATATTGAGGTTATGGGAAATTTTTCATCTCTTTTTCTTTTGAACTTTGCCAAATTTTCAAAATAAGAATGTCATTTTATAAGGATTTATAGTCCATGTTCCTCAACTTTGTTGGAGGTGTGCCAATATCTCAGTGGTGCTGCAAACCAGCACTGGATGGGGCCAGAGGTGTCAATCAGCAGTTTAAGTTGTTGGGGGAAAGGTAAACTTGAGTACTGTCCCAACTGGCATTAATATATATTCACTTGTCTGTAATTCAACAACTGTCTGTAGAATGCCAACTATGTGCAAAGCATCATGTGAGGGTTTAGGGAGCCACTGATGAGCTCCAACATGGAGATTCTGTTCTGGGAGAATTCTTTAGATGGCATTATGATAATTTCTACAAAGAAAGTATAAGATTCTAAAAGAGCTTATAATAGCAGAATCTATTAACCAGGGAAAAGGGAGAGAGACACTGGGTGGTGGCTGTGAAGAAGTGATATATACTTTGAAATCTGAAGAGTAAGCAGGAATTAGCCAAATATGAGAGTGAGAAAAAGGGAGCATCCTAAGTAGAGGGAATGGCTTGTGGGAAGGCCCAGAAATAGGAAAAAATGTGTCAAGATCAAAAAATTGAAAGGCCATTATGGCTGGAGCCAGGAGAATGAGAAAGTTACTGGTTATGAGATTTTAAAAATTTATTTATATTTTTTAAAAAACACTCTGACTGGTAAGAAGGGTACAGGGAGGAGGAGGCTATTACAGTGGTCCAAGTGGGAAATATGGTGGTCTGTGCGGCATCGGGGCATCAGGTTTGGGGCATAATAGACAAGTTCCAGAGATAATACAGGAGATAGAATTGACAGGAATTGCTTCCTGTTTGGTTATGGGAGATAGGAAGTTGTCAAGAATGACTTCCATTCGCTGACATATACAACATCCAGGGCACCTTCCCTCATGACAGCTCTCTGAAGGGGGCAGATCAAGAACACTCACTGTCATTTTGTAGATTTGCAAACAAATAAATCAAGCAATTGAGTGGGAACTCCATTTATGCATCATGCCAACTCTCCTTGATTCTTATCTAAATCAGTGTTTGAATCGTAAAAACAAAGATTGTCAATGTAGGTTATGCCCTGTATAAGGAAGCCTTTTAAAGAACTGTTGTTTGCTTCAGTGTTTTCTGTTCAGATGTCCCTATTAACACTTGAATTGTCAGATGAGATATTACTTTGCTATTAACATGTCAGGCTCCAGGCTAATGACTATCTGTCAGGTATGGCACCATTCTCAGACATCCGCTAGCTGTTTCTGACTGGGGGAATTTGGCTTAAAAATGTGTAAGGTAATTCAGATGTTCCATTCTTGACATTCATTTCAGTGGGCTGTGTTAATATTTAGTTTATTGTTCTGATTGTTTGTTTGAGACGGAGTCTCGCTCTATCGCCCAGGCTGGAGTACAGCGGCGCGATCTTGGCTCACTGCAACCTCCATCTCCCGGGTTCAAGTGATTCTCCTGCCTCAGTCTCCCAAGTAGCTGGGACTACAGGTGTGCGCCACTATGCCCAGCTAATTTTTGTAATTTTAGTAGAGATGGGGTTTCACCATGTTGGCCAGGATGGTCTCAATCTCTTGACCTCATGATCTGCCCACCTCAGCCTTTCAAAGTGCTAGCATTATAGGCATGAGCCACCATGCCTGTCCTGTTCTGATTATTTTATTTTTCCTCTGTATTGTTTCTGTTTAACTGCCATGTGAGTGACTGCCATACCTATCAGGAATTTCCAAAGAACAAGATGGTATGGATATTTAGAGATCACAGAATGTTGTGTTCAAAAGTTCAGCTTTTATTTTTTCAGGTATCACCTCAACCTAGGGGTCAATGGAAAGAGATACATTAGACTTACGATGTTATTTTCTAAGTAGGAAAAAAAATCAGTGGGAAGGGTAAGTGGAAATTTGGCAGAGCACCAGGTAAGCCATGGTGGCTCTTAGTCATGCTACAAAACTAGCTAAGGAGTCTGCCTTGAGAATGAATTTTTTAAAATTGTTGATAGTATATCTCAATTCTATTTAGCATTTTTTAAACTAGGGCTTTATTTCTTGTTTTCTGGGAATTTTTTGTTCTTTTGTAATGATATAAATATTATAAAAGATTCAGAATACCCAAAAGAAGAAAAAGGTAAATTACCTGTCTACCCTAGAGGCAACCATTCATAGTGTCTTTGATATCCAGATATTTTCTGTGCATATATCAGTAGAGATCGATGATTGCTATGCAAACACTCATATAATATAGATAACATTCCATGTCTTGTTTTTTTTCACTCAGAAAGGCTAATTTCTAAGGCTAATTAAGGCTAATTTCTGCTTTTGATTGTCTTAAAACCTAGTATATGGTAAACTTTTATAAATATTTCATTACACATATGCTTAGAAAGAATATATGGGAAAATACATTCTTGGGAACAAGTTATCTCTCCTCTGTACACACAGCCCACCCCCCACACATCTATTAAATCAAACTTGTTTATTGCATTGAACAAATAGTCTATATCTGACTAATTTTTGGTCACTTTGCCTATCAGTTTTTGATAAAGTGATGTGAAAATTTCTTACTATGATTGTTGTGCCAGTTATTCTCTGTTTGTACATCAGATTCATTATTGCTCTTCTCTACCCACCTCTTTTGCCCTCTGATTTTCCGTTAGGTTTTGTTGGCAGGTTTGGCACCATCAAATCAGAGAGCAGACTGAAAAAGAGGTCAGGGGATTTAATCTCTCACTACTATCGCCCGCTGTCCCAAATTCCACCCAGGGTTCTGGCTGCCATCCTCTATGGCTGTAACTCATTCTGCAGCCCCTCCTCCACATTCCCAGCTCTCTCTGGCTCCAGTAATTCTGTCCCCACCTCTTGTACTGTCATGCTTGAGGGAGTAATATCATGCTCCTGTTGCTAGTTCTTTGGACCATCATAGTCCCTCTTGTTCCTTCAACCTTGTATACACCTCTGTAAATAGTCCATTTATTACATTAGCTTCAGTTAAATCTCTTAAGCATGACAACTGTTTTCTTGTCAAGATTCTAAATTTTCCATATCTTTTTTTAAATCTGTCCGTTTTTGTTTGTAAATTTCAAGGCCATATTGGCAAGTACCCATACAATTATGATTAATGTATTTCCTTGGTGGATTTTTCTTTTTATATATTGTTTTTATTAAAAATATTATTTTGTTTAATAGTAACTGATAAACCAGTCTTCTTGTATAGTTGGTTTTTTTTTTTCACCTTTTGTTTTTGAACCTTTATTTTTTTGAAGTATATGTCTTTTAGAAAGTTCACAAACTTCTACATAGCAAAAAAAATGATCAATAGAGTAACGAGACAACCTACAGAATGGGAGAAAATATTTACAAAGAATGCATTCAACAAATGACTAATATCTAGAAACTACAAGGAGTTCAAACAACTCCACAAGGAAAAAACCAACCCTGTTAAAAAGTGGGCATAGGACATGAACAGATATTTCTCGAGAGAACACATACAAGTGGCCAACAAACATGAAAAAATGCTCAACATCACTAATCATCGGAGAAATGCAAATTAACACCACTATGTGATACCATTTTACACCAGTCAGAATGGCTATTAAAAAAAGTTAAAAAACAACAGATGTTGATGAGGATGTGGAGAAAAGGGAA